>CM042543.1:3525000-3595000 GCA_023630585.1 Cranoglanis bouderius
TACTCTTTCATACTGTATAGAAAAAGCACAACACACACACACACACACACACACACACACACACACACACACACACACACGTTACATCCATGATGTGATGACATCACTGTTAAGTGAGCCGAGCAAAGGTCATGGAAACGCTGCAACGTTCCTCCTAAACACCGTTTTCACTGTCAGATATTTGGGTTTATGGATATTCAGAAATTTGTGCTGAAGCTTTACAATGGAGCGCTGTGGTCCAAAAAGGCTTTGGTAATTTAAAATGAATCATTAATGGTGATAAGTGATAGCTGTGTGTGTGCTTTGGATTTGCAGTGTTTACTGTAGCTGAAATAAAATAGCTTGTTAAGTTCTGAATATAGATTTGAGGAACTAATTACTGCTAATTACTGAGCCTACATTTACGAAACACACTGCTAACTAATGGATCTAGCGTTGGGGATTGACTTGATGATTACTGAAACTAGCTTCATAGAACATCATGCTAAATACTGAAGCTAGATTTGCTAATTAATGAAACAAGATGTGTAGAAATCCTTGCTAACTACTGAATCTAGCTTTATATAACACATTGTACAATGTTTTTATAGCTTTGTAAAACATCTTGCTAAATTCTGAAAATAGCTTTGTATCTGCCAGATTTAGCTTTATGTGACACTTGTGCTAATTATTAAAATTAGTTCTGTAGAATGCTAATAACTGTAACAAGCTATAAGCCTTTGTGACAATTTTTAATTTTTAAGTCTTGCTAACGGCTGAATCTATCCTTGGAGGATTATTTTCTCATTACAGCAACTATAGAGCATCATGCTAACTACTGAATCTAGATGTGCTAATTAATGAAACAAGATATGTAGAAATCCTTGCTAACTACTGAATCTAGCTTTGTATCTGCCGAATTTAGCCTTTGTGTAACACGTGGTTTATTATTGAAATTAGCTTTGCAGAACGTAACGCTAATAACCGAAACAAGCTTCCTACAAGACCTTTGTAATGATAGAATAAAGGATTTTCGAACATCTTGCTAACTGCTGAATATCTAGCTTTGGGGAACTAGATTTGCTAATGAATGAAACTAGATATGTAGAAATTCCCGCTAACTACTGAATCATTGTATCTGCAGAATTTAGCTTTATTTCGAACTTTGTTGCAAGGTGAAATTAGTAGGTTTTG
Organism: Cranoglanis bouderius; assembly: GCA_023630585.1. Classification (NCBI taxonomy): domain Eukaryota; kingdom Metazoa; phylum Chordata; class Actinopteri; order Siluriformes; family Cranoglanididae; genus Cranoglanis; species Cranoglanis bouderius. The sequence continues at coordinate 3,526,174 of CM042543.1, forward strand.
TAGATTACCTTCCAAATCACGTCTAGCTTCACAGAAAGTAATGCTAATAACTTGAAACAAGCTTCGTACAACAGCTTCGTCATGACAGAATTGAAGGTGTTTGAACATCTTTGATGAATCTAGCTTTGGGGTATGGCTTGCTAATGACTAAAATTAGCTTTGTAGAAAGTCATGCTGGCTACTGAACCTACATTCTCAGCCTCGCTAACTACTGAATCTAACATTGTGTCTGCCAAATTTAGCTTTAGCTTTATGTAACACTTTGTCACATTTTGCTTTGTAGATTTGGCAGTAGGTTAGTAAAATTGAAAAGGAATACTTATATATATATATATATATATATATATATATATATATATATATATATATATATATATATATATTTTTTTTATTAAAGAATGGCATCATGCATTTTTATCTATTTATAGTTACATTTAAACACCCACAATGCAAGCTAGTTCCTGTTTTCACTTACAAACAATGTAATGAATGCAGTAGTGATGTATAAATGGTTAGATTTTAAATGAAAAACAAGTGTTAGTTTTGAGTAGTGGGAGGCCACACCTCCTTCAATGGTACTGATCTTGTGTGTGTGTGTGTGAAACAGGTTCGTCAGGACGACACAGTGTTCAGTATAGCCTCTCAGTTTAGTGGCAGACCAGCAGATACCACCTTAATCACACGGGTACACCATGCTAACTGATTTTATTCTGTGCTGTGTTGTGTGTTGTGTTGTGTATTGTGTTGTGTTGCCATGTGTATTGTTGTGTTCTGTTCTGTGGTGACGAATTTCCCAGTATAACAAATGCTATTTATACCATTATGGTGCGTCATTGGGGGAATGAAAAATGAACCACTAACATAAAAAAGTCGCATTTGTCTTGTGTTCCATCTTGCTCACATTGTGCATTTTTATTATGATAAATAACAGCAATCCTGCAACATGAGTCTCAGGAAAAATTAGTGCAGTGGATTAAGAAGAAAAAAACACAGTGGGGGGGAAAAAACACAATTGCAAGCAGATTTGCAAGGTTATATGGAGGTTACAGATTAGCTGAAATAATACATATAAAAAATAAACCAATAACAACATAACCAACCAACAAAACCACTAACCGCAAACACACCAACAACAACACCTCCATGACCACAAACACTACCACCAACAACAACAAAAAATACCACCAACAACACTACCACCCCACCAACAACAAACTCACCTCCAACAACAGGAAGAACAAACACACCAACAAGAACAGCACCAACAACACTACCACCACCACCAACAACAAACACCTGACCACCAACAACAACACCAGTACCAACACCAATAACAAAAACATTATCACCAACACCACCACCACTGACAAAAAACAACAGACACACCACCAACAATAAAGCCAATACCACCAACAACAACAACAACAATAGTGGCAAATTCACCACCATCAAACACACTACCAACAACAGCAACAACAATGGCAAGGCCACCACCATGATGGATTGCAACAACACTACCACCAATAACAACACTACCAACAACAACACTACCAACAACAACAACACTACCAACAACAACAACACTACCAACAACAACAACAAACACACCAACAACACTACCAACAACAACAACAAACACACCAACAACACTACCAACAACAACAAACACACCAACAACACTACCACCAACAACAACAAACACACCAACAACACTACCAACAACACTACCACCAACAACAACAAACACACCAACAACACTACCACCAACAACAAACACACCAGCAACAACACTACCAACAGCAACAAACACACCAACAACAAACACACCAACAACAACAAACACAACACTACCATCAACAACAAATACACCAACAACAACACTTCCAACAACACTAGCAACAACAACAAACGCACCAACAACAACACTACCAACAACAAACATACCAACAGCAAGCAACACACCACCAACAAACACACTGCAAACAACAAACTCACCACCAACAATAAAAGAACTACCACCAACAACACCATCATCAACAATACTACCACCAACAACAAACACACGACCACCAACAACAACAATAAAACCACTACCACCGACAACAACAGCACCATCAACAACAACAGCAAATACACCACCAACAATAACAAGATGTTTATTGATATTTGGAAAGTTTTCCACAGCAGATCATTTTGGGATAGTGGGGTTTGGGTGTAACTCGTATTAATGTAATGTCAGTGTGATGAGTGACTCTGTATTTTAAGTTTAAATTGTTATTTGTAAATGAAAAAAATAACTAAACAGACAAAACTGTGTTTGGTTACTACTGAATCGGCTCGTTTCTCTCAGTGACAGTTTGCTCAATGCTAAACTACCAGCTTCCTTTCTTGTTAGCTACATTAACCTCAACCTAGTAAAAGATTAAAGAAGCAGAATTAAATTTTATTTATGTTAAATATAAATCACCCCGAGTCACACTCTGTTATTTACCACCGCTCTTCACATGCTGAACACGAGCTTGCAGTTATCTACTCAGCCATAAAGTGACGTCTGGAACAGAGAAGTAAAAGTGTCGTGTTGGTTTTTAAATCATTTCTGTCTCATCTTCTCTCTTTTAACTCTGTAGAGACTCTCGTGGACGCTCCCTGACCTTTCTGAGCCCAAACTGGACGCCGTGACCCCGACGACCCCTGTGTCCCCATCCACAGACGCTGAATATGACAAACTGCTGGTGAGCATCACGTTCAGTTTTGTTTGATTTTTTTTCCGTCTGATTTTAGGTAAAGCACAAAGCTGGATACGTGTGTGTGTGTGTGTGTGTGTGTGTGTGTGTGTGTGTGTGTGTGTGTGTGTGTGTGTGTGTGTGTGTGTGTGAACATAGAGCGGCGTTTACTTTGCTAGTGGACTTTGGTACTGAGCGGATAAACCTGACTGAATCTCAGTGAAGTGTGTTGTTAGTCTCGTGACACTCTATGATGTTTCAGAATGAACAATTGTGTTTATTTTATATCTGTAGAGTAGATTTCATTCGGTTTAACTCAAGCTTAAAATGTTGTGTATACGTGTTCATTTTCCCCTAAAAGTATTATTATTTTCTTATCCAAAATCTGCACAATAATAAGTATTAAAAAAAAACGATAAACGAATTTAAAAATAAACAAAGCAAATGCAAATAGCACGAATAAATCAAACTTAATAAATATAACTGGTCTCATTTCGCTCCTTGCTTGATTTTCTTTTATACTTTTATTATTATTATTATTTATTTATTTATTTATTATTTTTTTTCCTTTTTAAAAACTTTTTTTTTTTTTTTTTTTGTTGTTGCATTTTATTTTTTGTCGATCATGACATCGTTCTTTAACTGAGCCCAAACTGCAGCACAAATAGAAGTGGACCTACTGTAAATAAATATCTAAATTAAATGACATTCTATGTGTATTCCTTGCTGGCAGGACGTGGAGGCGGTGCCGTTGCCTGACGGACAGCTCTGCTTATTGGATCTGCCGCCCGAGTGCACGCAGGGGGCGGGGCCAGCGGACCTGCCGTGTCTCAAGCTATTCTGTCGCTTCATCACCGACCGGAAAGTGAGTTACTTCTATGAAGCTGCTCTTCATCTTGATCATTCTTGGTTTTACTAACTATGTCCAGTCTGTCTGTTTTTAGGGCGTGGTTTCTGGCATTCTCCTCGTAGCAGCCAATAAGATCTTCTTTGACCCGTATAAGTCCCTCCCCCTGGTGCAGGAGAACGGCTGCGAGGAGTATCTCTTCTCCTGTCCGGTGGACAATCTGTCGTCCGTCACCTTCTTCTCCGACGTCTCTCACGTTCACTTCAGCAGGTCCACCCCGAGGTGTGTAGCTCTCAACGTAAAGATCTGAGCGAGGAGCAGGTGCGTTCAGGACCATCTTAATGATGCATCCTACGTCGTCATGGTGTGTTAAGGAAATTTAGCTAGCTTATCTACGTAGATTTAAAGATTAGCAATAGTCCAATTTCCTCTCAGACGTCAGACTGCTGACCTCCTGCGATTTTCACACAATGGTCTCTAGAAAACATCCAGAACCATCTTGCTGATGAGAGAGGTCAGACGCCAGACTGGTTAATGCTGACAGGAAGGGTGCAATAACTCAAATAACCACTCTTTACAACCGTGTCGAGCAGAAAAGCATCTCCGAACGTGCAATACGTGAGAACCTTGAGGCGGGTGGGCTACAAAAGCATTGTGTTCGATTCTTGTCAGCCAAGAACAGCAATCTGGGGCTACATTGCGCACAGAAGATCAGACAAATACCAGGGAACAACCACGCTACAGTCACCGTCACTGAGATTGCGATATTTCCTCCATTCTGACGTTTAATGTGAACATTAACTGAAGCTCTTGACCTTTATCTGCATGACCGAGAAACGAGTTTTATTTTCTGTGACCGTCCTTCTAATCCTTCCTAAACTCCCCCCTCCAACCCCCAGACAAACCGGACCGATTAATATCAACGCCTCTGTTTTATATTATCGCAGGTGGAAACGTCGTAAGAAAGCATCTAAGGGTAAAACTTTGAAAGACCCAATCATCCACATCACCACACCTCAGTCCACGACGGGGTCCGCTTCCGCACTGGGATCTGCTGCGACGTGTGACGTGCAGGTGGAAACGCAGGCGACCGGAGCGGTGGAGGACGAGGTCGGGGAGAGCAGGGACATGGCCGAGGTCGAGCGGCAGCTGGAGCAGCTCGCGCTGGAGCTCAACACCGGGCAACAGCTGTGTTCAGAAAAGCAGCTCTCAGGTAAATAGTGCGGTGAATAGAGAGGTGTCTATTTTTGATCTACAGTCCCCTCCGAAACTATTGGAACGGCAAGGCCAGTTGCTTTACACGAGAGACATTTGGGTTTGAGATCAAAAAATGGGACATGAGACGAGAGTTTAGGATATCAGCTTTTATTTCCTGGTATTTACATCTAGACGTGTTAAACCACATAAAACATAGAACCTTTTGTATCAGACCACACAATTTTTAGGTGAGCAAAAATATAGGAACAGATCGGTCTTTTCCCCTTTGTCGTGTTGGCAGTGTGTTTTGGATCGTTGTCTTGCTGCGTGATAAAGTTCCTCCCGATTAATCCGGATGCATTTCTCTGTGAATTGTCAGACAGAATGTTGCTTGTTTTTCTCCTATACACAGCTCTCTGATCTTCATGTTGGCTTATCCTTTTTAACAACAAATTTAGCCTTCACAGGTGAAACTGAAGGCTAAAACCAAGAGTTATTTATTGTTTCAACAATCAATCTAACAGGACACACCTGGGTAGCAAGAAACACCTGTCGGTCACATGTTCCAATATTTTTATAAACCCAAATCTCTTCAGTCTACAGCAGAAACAAATGAATTTGGTCTCCAATAGTTTCAGATGGGACTGTATATGTTGTGTGTGTGTGTGTGTGTGTGTATATACGTATATGTATAGCTGTTATACTCACTTTCTAAACTTTCTCCAGGACATAGCAGGACCGGCTCTATGATGTTTGTGAGGATGCGTCAGAAGCCCCAGCTGGTGAAGAAGAAGGGTTTGGGGACGCTGGAGCTCGGAAACGCCAAAACGGTGCCATGCAGAGATGCCTGGTTCCTCCTGAAACAAGAGAGGTGAGCGTGTATCAGAGCCCGTATAACATGCTTCATTATTATTTCTGTTGTGGCTATATTTTTGAACAGTGCGAAGAAGCACCCCATTATAAATGCGCCGATATTAAATGTTCACGGTGATAGCGTCTTAACTTTGTATTATGGTTTACATTAAAGGAGCAGTTTGTGAGTTTTAGAGCCTTATGAAAATATTAAGGAAGCGTCCAACACGCCCTGAATTCATTCTGATGAAACTACGTGTGCTACGGTTGCCTTTTTAGGAGATAAGCAAGTTCTGTTCCAGCTTGGCGGAGATAATACTTGAGCCGGTGTCGAGAGGCGGAGTAGTTTGCATAATAAGTTTCTACTAAAATATTTATTGCACGTTATCATAACTAAGTCATTTTCACCTAATAGATATTCGGTTATAACGCAATACTGGTATTGATGAATAAAGACTAATGCACGGTGAATAAACTTTGTGTCTAAACTGAGCTTAATTAAACAAATGACAGTACCGTAATTAATGTGTGTTCCTTAAACTAAAGAGTCACAGGATTCTGTGTTAACTACAAACGTGATATTGCTCTTATTTTGTGCTTTCTATCAAGTTGAAAAAGTAAGCTGTCTTGGCTAAGCGACTGAGATAATAGCGACCGAGAAATTCGCTCACACATGCTCAGTGGATTCGCTTGAGTATGCACAATTTGTCCACTGTACCGAGAGGCGGGTCTTCTAATTCTTGTTTTGTTTTGTTTTGTTTTTTTTTTGGGGGGGGGGGGGGGGGGGTTTCCACATGCGATGTTGCTGCCCTGTCCAGAGTAGACAAAGTATTCAGTAAAGGATTTTGACCGATCTCTCAAATTCAAAACGGTTATTCTTAAAAGTGGACTTCGATCTTTATCGGCTCTACATACTCCATTCGAACTTTTATTTATTTATTTATTTATTTTTTGTATTCCTGAACAGTTCAGACGAGCTGTACGCCTACCTGAGCCACCACCAGCCCGACCTGTGCGTCCTGGAAGGAGGAGGCGAGGAAGAGGAGGCCGAGCGGGACGAAGACGACTTCGTGATTCTCAGCGACGGAGAAGACGAAGGGCGTGCCGGGGACGAGTGGGAGGTGTGTATGAGTGTGCGAGGAAGCGGTAAATGGTTTGTCATATGCTGTAACCTCTCAGAAAGACGGGTAGTAAACAGTACCATTTCCTTCATGGGCTTTTTAGTGCGTGTCTTTTACCTAGAACGGTGCGTGTAGCGTATAAACCTTTTTCAAAGCCCCACCCTGTTCACATTTCCAGGTGAAAGATTCATATTAAAGGTACGAAAGATAAAGGCACAAGGAAAAGTTCTCCACAAGAGTACACCACAAGAACATTGTGTTTTTAATTTCACCAATTTATCAAAAACTGCTCTCCGCTTGATACAAACTGCAGGTGTTCAAAAGCATTTGACTCTTATACTTACTTTCACATATGCACCGTTTATTCCGTTCGAATCGAACCCTGGTGTGTTCTCCGTCCCGGCGCGGTTCTTTAAGCAGGTGAGAACAGCGCAAGGCGGTCTCGGCCTGCTTCCAACTAAACTCTGGCACAGCGAGAAAGCCATTCGACTCTGAATCGACTCATCTGAAGGAAGTGAATCAAACATGCCATTTGTTTTTTTTTTGGGGGGGGTTTTTTTGGGTTGCAGCATTTTTATCTATCTTATTTTTTTTGAGCCGCTAAACTGAGCCACGAGACGCGAACTGAGCCAAAGGACAGAACTGCAGAAATGTCCTGGAGATTTAGACCAATAAATAAAAAGATCAAATATTTATTTATAATGTTTATTCATTTAGTGGCGGCTCTGTGTTCTCAGGTGATTTTTGACACAGACTTAGTAAGGGGTCGACGTATTTCTGACCAATGAATGAAAGAGTAAAATAATAATAATAATAATAATAATAATAATAGTTATTTATATGTATATAGTAAAACACTTCATAAAATAGTAAAACACTTTATAAAGTGTTTTTTATGTAAAATATTTTTAAAAAATTATGCAAAGTATAAAAAAAAATCTACAGTCATAATACGTATAAGGATAAAAGTTCTGAAAATGTTTCTAAATTAAGAAAATAAATTAATAATAATAATAATCCTTTATGCTCAGAAGTTCTATGGAGGATGATTGAAGGTGGTCTTTGTGGAGGGGGAAAGAAACCCCTAGGCACCCTGAAGTAGGCATTTCTGCCTAAACGTGTGGGTCTGCAGCCCATTACTTCCTCTTTTCTTTTTAAACATTTCTACTATGAAATATCCAATTAAATAAATGCTTTTTAGCAATCTAAACCGGAAGTGTGCCTTGGATTACCTGTTTCAGATTGCTTTCTGGTTTCCTGTAAAACCAAATTAATCAAATAGCAAATGAACCAAACGCTTCTTATCAGTTTCTTCTCTCTGGTTAAGACTCAGAAAAACGGTGTGAATTCGCACTTTAATAACTTCACATTTAATTCGATCTCATTTGGCTGACGCTTTTATCCGAGGTGAAAAAGAAAAAAAAAAAATCATCTTCGAACGCGAAAATGTCTTGAATCTACTCAAATATAAGATCATTAAACCTATTTCTGGAGATTCTTGCTCATTTCAAGCTTGTCGTTTTACTTTTTCTATCGGAAGATCATTTGGCTTCTTTCTTGAAATAAATGCTTAAAAAAAGAGCAAAATGATCTGCCAATAGAAGACTGTTTCAAGCTGGAAATTAGTATAAATGGCTTGAAATAGGTTTAATAATCTTATATTTGGTTTATCGTGATCTTATAATAAGAAACACTAGATACATTTGACTATATTCAAGGCATTTCCACTTGCAAAGAAGTCACTTTTTTTGCAGTGTGTGTGGTTTCAATAATTGGTACTCCAGGGTTTAAGCACAGCTCCTAATGAGACCCTAAATAATGGTTCATTAAATCCAGGTGCACTTGAATATTAGCGCAAATAAAATCTTGTTTTATTTTTTTTTATCTTTTTCATTAGGGATATGTGGTATAAATGGTATAAATACATTTTCATTTGTTTTGCTTGAAGTCTAGGTATGCGGTTGAAATCTCTCTGAGTTTGTGTGTGTGTGTGTGTGTGTGTAGATGGTATGTGTAGAGGACAGCAGGGTGAAGGAGTCTCTCTCTATAGACAAAGAGCCTGATGGACTGAGTGACATTGTGAAGCAGAGCCTCATACTGAACGCACAGCACGTCAAAGAGGTCACAACACACACACACACACACACACACACACACACACACACACACACACACACACACACCTCCAATGAAGTCACACTGAGTGTATATGTTGTAACTGAACTGCTGTGATGCGACATCTTTGTTCGTCGTGTCCTCAGCTGTCGAGCGAGCTGCCTCCTCGGACAGTGGGTCACTCGTGGAGGTTTGCCTACAGCACGAGCAAACATGGCGCCAGTCTCAAAACGCTCTACAGGAAGCTGAGCGCCTCGGACTCGCCCGTCCTCCTCCTCATCCGAGACGACAACGAGCAGGTCAGACGCTGACGTCCGGAGTCCGAAGCTGTGTCTCAAATCGTGCTCTTATTTACCAGTGTAGATTATTCTGTTCACATTAATTATTAACCATTTATATCCTCCACTTTCTCTCTCTCTCTCTCTCTCACTCACTCACTCAGGTGTTTGGCAGTTTCCTCTCTCACCCTTTACACCCGAGCGACACGTTTTACGGTACAGGAGAGACCTTCCTCTTCCTCCTTCACCCTCGATTTAAGGTAAATCTAGCTGCACAGATTTCCCAGAATGCACCTCTCGCGCAACACCGCAGGTATATCTTTAATCCGTGTAAATCCATGTGACCTTTCCCAAAATATGTATAATTAAACAATACTTCTATCTACAATACTTACTGTTTACATTTTATGCAAGAACTTCCACAAAGATGAGGTCCGCAACATTTTAGGTATGTGGTTTTACAGAAGTGGAAAGGTACGAAGACAACACCGTTGATTCATGGCATTTGAGGGTGCTAATAGTACTTGAGGGTACTAGAAATAAATATGAACGTTTTAAAATTGTAACTTTTGTCAGTTTTACTCATTTCTAAATCTAGTGCTTATTTGTGATTAAAAAGCAGCGGTTTTAAACCAAACATAGCACAATACAAGGTGCATGAAAGAAAACAGAGGTATATAGTACAGAGAATTTAGTACGATTGATGTTTTTCTTACATTTGAAAGCGTATAACTAAGAGTAAGAGCAATATCTGGTGTCCACGATGTTGGTACTGTGGTCAGAACCAACTTCTGTAATAGTCCAGGAAGTTTCAGGTCCCCGTCTACAACACTGATCCTTCCACGAGCATCTGAAAAGTGCTTCAGAATGACTTTTTCTGTGCAAACGTTGCATTTCCGGCCATTTTGAAAGACACACTTTGAGAAAAATGAAGTCACGTCCGTCCTTGCTGGGAACTGGACTACCTGAGAAGTTAAAAAAAGTGAAGGAAGCTTAATTTGTTTTGGGGAGAAAAAAAAAGCATCACTATAATATTTGAGATTTGTCACCTTTGGACCAAACATTATGTACTAAAAGCTTTAGCAAATGCTGAGATCATGAAGCAGACGCCTCTGGTTGAGTTGATATGAAATGACCCACACACAAAACACTTGAATAAAATAAATTAAAATGATATGATGTATACATATATATCATATCATATACGTGTATTATATATAGGATTAGATATAAAACGTTTACGAGACACACCCTATGACAAACTCACCTCGACCGATCAGTGATGACGTAAACGTATTAAAGAGAATTAATTAGTTACGGTCAGTGCCGCTTATTCGAAGTATGTTACTTACTTTTTGCCCGCGTTTTAGTCACATGACTCACGAACAGGAAGTGCTTTATATTTATCAGTACAAAACCTGTACTGATGTCTCACTGTCTGTCTGTCTGTCTGTCTCTCAGTGTTTCCGTTGGACAGGCGAAAACTCCTTCTTCATTAAAGGTGACCTCGACTCCTTTGCCATCGGCGGTGGAAGGTACGAGCGCTTTATAATCAGATATTTCAACACATTGTGGTTGTTATTTAATATATGTACCCCAGCATTGTTTAATCCTTAACTCTGATTGGTCAGAAGGTGTTGATTACTTTTCTATAACAGCAGCTCTGACAGGTTTATCAACTCACAGGTTTATATAATCTAAGACTACATAATCTAAGACTAATATAAAACAGATTTTTGTTTTCTAGTAGGAATTGTGTGTTTAAAAAAAAAAAAAAAAATTTTATGGAAGGAGTCTCCAGTGTCAGTGCTTTGTAACAGTCAGGAAGTTTTCCACTGCGTCTTCAAGAGTTTACGCTTCTCGGGTTCTCTGTAATATACCAAGCTGCGTTTTTTCTTTCTTTCTTTTATTAACTTTGAGAGAGAGAGAGAGAGAGAGAGAGAGAGAGATAGAAAAAAAAGAGGCTGGTGAGGGAACAACTGTTTATACTGTAGCTCCTATAATGTAAGTAAGAACAGGAACGAACCTGTTTCATGTTTTCCGGAACATTCAGAGTACTAAATGGTTAAAAAGTACAAAATATTGGTCTTTAATAAATACAAATTATAATCATTGGCAAATTGACGTGGTATAAGAGGAATAAAACGCGTGCTGTTACTGAAAAAATAATCAGTTCCAGGATGGTAACAGTAACTCACACCACCCAGTAGTTGACTATTTTCTCGTAGCAGTACACCGCTGTATGTTTTATTCCTTACTTATTAATGCAGACATGCCAAATGACAGTCGTATGCCAAATCTTGACGCTTCCTAATGAGTCGATTAAGGCCTAAGGAGTTAATTAAGTTACAAACATTCACTGACGCTCAAGGAGGCAACACGATACGTTAAGAGCCAAGGGGGTGTAAACTTTCGAACAGGATCTTAATGTCGCCTTCTTGAGCATCAGTGAACGTTTGCACCTTTTGTAATAGTCGTGTACGAGTCCCTCGGTTGTCCTCGGTGTGAAAAGACGAATCTCAGCATCATGTAGTCTGTTGGAAAGGGGGTCAAATATGCAGAAGATGCTGGAAAACCAAACAGTGTGCAGGACCTGGAGGATTTTTCTGAAGAACAGCGGGCGGTTTAACTGCTCAGGACAAACAAGGGACTCATGAACAACCATCACAAAACATAAACACAGTCGTTGAGCCTCCAGTTTAACAACACACTTTATTAAGAATCAAGGGTGTGTAAACTTATGAACCGGTTCATTTGTGTAAATTCAGTTATTATTGTGTCTTGTGGACTATATGTAAACATCTGTTATGTGAAATAGCTTATTCAGGGCAGGACTAAATAAAAAAACAAACTGCGATTTTTTTTTTAATGATCCCGCTTATTATTTTATTTAAATTATTAACATTTAGCAGATTCTGTAAACTTATGACCTCAACTGTAAGTTCACCAAAAAAACGAATGCGTATTTACACCCGTTATTTATTTATTTTTCTTTTAACATTGTGTTTTAACATGGAAACCAGAAAATACAGCTAAAAATCATTCTAATGAATCATTTTGATTCCTACGTGGTTTTTTTCTTCTCTTCCTCGGCAGTGGACACTTCGGCCTGTGGCTGGACGAGTCTCTGTACGTGGGCAGGAGCAGCCCGTGTTACACCTTTAACAACTGCAGCCTGTCTGAGAAGAGCGACTTCCGGGTGCTGGAGCTCGAGGCCTGGACCTTCTGGTGATCTCACAGTTCCCCCCCCCCCAGATCTGAGCTGTAAAAGGGCTGTTTGGTGGTGGAGTGAGAATTAGGCTGAAGACTCTAAGACCTCTAAGATGTTTAAGAACTGCCGGAGTTTGTGAGGCGGAAAAGCAATATCGGATGAATTTTGTTCGTATCGAGGATGTGCAATGTTAACTCAAAAAAAAAAAAAAAAAAAGACGTCATACATTTCACTTTCTTAAACGGACGATCTCGATGAAAGTCCGACTGCTTTTTCTTCTTCTTCACCGCGTTCGTTCGTATGCGACTTTGACGAATATGGCCCGCCGTGTAGAATACAACGATCGTACGATTAAATGACTGAATCGGAGCTCCACGGACCGAGAACCGCACTTTTATCTCCAATATCCTCACACTCGCTCACGTCTCTCACTTTCACCGCTCGTCTATCCCGGCGTTAAAGTCCCAGTGAAATAGCTTCTTAGCTGCAAACGTTTCGTATGTTCACGTATTTCCTTCTGAAACTGCTTGACTGATTTACACACCAACCAATAGTACTGGAGATAAGCCACACACCCCCCCCCAGCCCCCAACCCCCAACCACCAACCCACCCACCCAACCTAACCAAACTTGTCAGTAGTTTAGCGAGCTAGCTAAATATGTAGAACAGCGAAGAGTTTAACGAGAGTCCTTTACCGACAGAGAAGCCTTGATGGAATCGCACCGACAAACCATGTTTGCTGCTAATGGGCTAATGCGCTAACGAGCTACTACTGTAGAGCAAGACCTGCCTCCGTACATGGGACGGCACATACAGTACGGTTGATCGATCGAAGTCAAGATACACTGTAGGCCATCAAAAAATAAATAAAATGATCAAAAACTGTCCCCAAAAGTGACGACGTATAGAATTAAGAGGAGAATTAGAGGCGAGTGCTTTGACGAATATAATCACGATAAATTTAAGACATTTGTACGATACGCGCTTTGCATCAGGATATGTAGGTTACCTAACAAAGTGCCCGCGAAACTGTCGTGCTGCATTTAAAAATAAACCTTTAAACATAAGTTTGATGCAGAAAGTCCAGAAAGGCGACGAGTTTATTTATAGCTTTCTGCGCCGTTATCTCGGGATCACGGCTTATTTGTTATCCGTCACTTGAGAATCTGCAACTATACAGTCGTGGACGCTACAGTGATCCTGAGCAGGGGATCAGTTTTGTTGCCAGCCAAATGGAGGGAGGGAGCGGGACGTCTCCGCGGTTCTTGCATGACGTTTGAGACATTTTTTTTACCTTCGGAAACGGGACGTAGTTACTGCAGAATCACCGTAACACCGATATATAACGGTGTGCCACTGGCCACAACGATGTAATCGGTCCCTCCAGGATTTCGCGATTGTGCGATTGCAGATATTAACGCGAAATCAAGGAAACTCCATAAATATTCGGAGGAGATTGCAATTTTTTTAAATTACCGCATATTTTCCGCAGATCTGGGCCAAGGCGAGTCATGTGAGGTCATCACAACACGCATTCAGCCAAACCCCTCTTCGATTCATGTAATAATAATTAGTTACATTTATATAGCGCTTTTCTAGACACTCAAAGCGCTTTACATAGTATAGGGGGTGAATCTCCTCAAACACCACCAGTGTGTAGCATCCACCTGGATGATGTGACGGCAGCCTTAGTGCACCAGAACACCCACCAGCTATTGGTGGAGAGGAGAGATATAGCCAATTCAGGGAGGGAGATTATTAGGGGGCCATGATAGACAAGGGCCAATTTCGCCAGGACACCAGGGTGATACCCCTACTCTTTACAAGAAGTGACCTGGGATTTTTAACGACCACAGAGAGTCAGGACCTCGGTTTAACGTCTCATCCAAAAGACAGTGCTCTTTTTACAGTATAGTGTCCTCGTCACTATATTGGGGCATTAGGACCCACACAGACCACAGGGAGAGCACCACCTACTGGCCTCCCTAATACCACTTTCAGCAGCAACCTTAGTTTTCCACAGGAGGTCTCCCATCCAGGCACTGGCCAGGTTCAACCCTGCATAGATTCAGTGGGAAACCAGGCGAGAACTGCAGGGTGATATGGTTCTGGTGTCAAACAGGAGTACAGTTAAAAGGTCTCATTTACCAACAAACATCACTGAGAAAGAGCGTGCAAAACTATTTCGTTCAGTTGCGATTTTGCCAATTCAGTAGTTTTCTGCAAAAAAATAAAAAAAATTGCAAAATGCATCGCAAATTTTGAAAAAAGACGCAGCAAAATCAAGCTTTTTTGGTCGCAACAATCACCGGAAAAACACTCTGCGAAATCCTGTACGGACTGATTAATGCTAGTATGCTGCTGCTTCGTGATCTTGGAAAAGAACTTTTGTTATCGTGGAAAAAAAAAAAAAAATGTTGTGATCTGGAGAAAACAGTGCAGAAAAAATTAATAAATAACCCGTGGCCTTTCTGAACTTGCGTAGTTTGATGATTCTTTTATTTAACGTCTACAGATGTAATCTATACAGTAGGAAATCTGATCGAATCTGCTTAGAGCGTGTAGAGCAAGATGTAAAGAGATCACGATACACACAATATCTCCAGAAAAGTAGATTGTGACATCATTTATTACCATATTACTATTTTATCGTCATATCGCCCAGCGAAAAAAAAGATTTTTTTTTTTTTTAGTCATTTGTTTTTATATCAGTCCCTTCAGGATTTTGCGAGCGCGGATATGAACGCGAAATCAAGCAAAACTCCACATTACTCGGAGGACCTCGCGATTTAAAAAATAAAAAATAAAATTACCGCAGATTTTCCGCCGAGACGCGTCGTGTGACGTCATCACAACGGGCATTCAGCCAAAGTCCTCTCCGGTTCACGTGCGTCGAACGTGAGCACGGCTAAAAGGTCACGTCCCTACTGTGAAAGACGGCGCAAAACAATTTAGTGCAAGATCACCAAGTTTTCCGCAAAAAAACAAACAAACAAACAAAAAAACTCCAAGTCGCATCGCAATAAATTAAAAAAAAACAAAAAACTGCAAAATCCTGTACGGACTGTGTATTCATAACACCATGGGACAGGTACAAAAACCTCCGAAACACCATTTTCGATTTCACTTTGAGATTCGTCTCCGTTCCGACACCTACGAATTTGATCGAGCTGCCTTTAAATGAAGACTGAAGCCCCTGTAAGCACTTAAACAAACTCTAAACCTGCACTTATGTTAATAACAACACGTTTAAATGGTAAAAAAGCACTCTTAAATTATACAAGGGGTAAAACTGTGAAGGTGCGAGCAAAGAACTGGCTGCCGTTTTGCGACACGGTTTCACTCACGAACGACGAACCTGTCGAGACCCAGTCGATGACGTCACGTTACAAAGCACCATCCAAGCTTTAACCCACAGAGCCTGTCTGTTACCAAGTTTCATTAGCTAACATGAAGCTGCGTTTATTTAAAGGAAGTGCACGGTTTAGAAATCTAACCTGTATTTAAAAAGGGAATCGTTAATAAGTACGTCAAGCTTACATCTCATCACTGTAACTATTTATACACACACACACACACACACACACAAACAATAAATGTGAATCTTCAAAATAAATCGTTGTGATGTTTTTCCAACATGAAGATTCCAGACGTCAACTACAAAACAAGTAGAAAAGCTCTTTATTTTTTCCGGTTACGCCATTTTACTACACAACAAATACATCGATACAGGGAAGGTATTCATATAGTGAACACAAAATGATGAACAGGACACTTCAAATAAAACAAATGCTTCATGTCCAACGTTTGCTCCCGTTTGCACTGATGCTCTGACGCCGATGTGGTTAACAAGTAATAAAAAAAATTTTTTTTTAAAAATCTGTTTTAGCCAAAATGTTTTTGTGTTCTTCAGAAATGTCACTCGGATGTGGTGATGTGGTTTAGGACGGAGTAGGACTCCCTGTTAGCTATAAACATGAACTAAACTCTACCGTGTAGCTGTACGCTGTAATGTTATGACGGCGGCCATCTTGGACAACCGAAATCCCTTAGAAATCCAGACTTAGAAAAACGGATGCCGATTCTCTTTGTATTCGTGTGCGTGTATGTTAATAAATTCCAATCTGCAATAAATGACCAAGTGCCTTCACTTGCACAGCTGATTTACATTTCGCCCACAAAGCTTACAGGGAAGAAATGGTGAACGAGCTGAATATCCCAGTAACGCAGCTCAGCCACTGCGGCGTGTCAGCTCCCATAGACACACACTAACTCTTCCACTTTCCATAGAGCGCCATTACTTTTGTCCTAATTGAACGACTAGCCTAATTTATGGATATGGATTTATAGAAAATATCATATTTTGATCATTTTTTTCCCCCTTTCAAATGAAATGACTGCTTCACAAAATAAACAAAAAGAAAACCCTGGATTACGTATACTTGCTTTCAGCTCGGCGTGTGCGTACACAAGATGGCCGCCTAGCATATCCTAAGCGACGCTTGAAACGAGCGGGGCCTCTGAAATGAACGTGAGGCGCAATACCAGCGTAAACAGTGGGGGCAGTATAGCACCACGTCACACGGTGTCTGCAAATAAATAAACAAACTAAACGTTGTGTCTCAGATCGCACACTTCTGTACTATTCTGGACCGTTTTTCAGTACCGATATTAACTGGTTTTCCTGTTTTTAAAATTTTTAAAGTCTTCAAACCTACTAAAAGTTCTGTTTTGCGTAGATTCTCTAGACTTTTGAATGTTAAGTCAGAGTTTTCGATCCGAGATGCAGCTTATGGCAACGAACAGTCACGCAACGTTGTATTTTCAGTAGTTGTTAGCTATGTTAGCCTCGTAGCTCTTAAGAAGCAAACTTCGGACGTCTGTTTGCCCACGTTGCTTTAATGAAAAGGTGCGGATTTGATTTGGAGGCAAATGACTACTTGAAATGTATACTTTTATACACTGGGGTTACAGTATAGTCACACTGTCTCATGGGCAAAACTGTAAACTCAGTTTACCTCAAACTTCCTTTGATCGTCTTTGGCATATTTTAAGTATAATATATGATAGTCAGAGATTAATCATAATATAATTATGACTTTTCTGGGATGAGTGAATACTTTCTTTCCAATAATAACAACACTGGGTTTTATTTGTTCCATAAATATAAGTAAAGCAGTGGCTTTGAACCCGAGTAACAATTTTGCATAGTTATTAATGATCATGACTACAAGACGAGACAATACACTGATCTTCTAGCAGTTGTGTGTGCCTGTGTGTGTGTGTGTGTGTGTGTGTGTGTGTGTGTGTGTTTCTGCTCGGCAATACGGTATGGCTTTGTGTGTTTGTGTGCTGTGTTTGTATGTGTATCTGGACTGGAACAAAGACATCAGGCCTGGTCCCACCACAGTGAGCTTTCAGAGCAGGCCGTCACAAACTGCTCCATCCAAAGACAAACCACACACACACACACACACACACACACACACACACCACCGTCACAGAACACACTGAGCAGCTACTGGAGTACCACTGTCCATGGAAACAAACTAAAAAATAATACTCGTGTGTGTGTGTGTGTGTGGCATTCTGGGGAAAAACCCGTCACACGTCAATAAATTGTTGTACATTTGTTTTAGGAAACTATAAACATATATTACGGCAAAATGACATGGAAACGTTTTTATTTATCTTCTAACCTTAGCGTAAAGATTTATTAAATGCGACACTATAAAATAGTCTGTTGAAAGATTTCTAAGTATTTTGCTTGCTAAAGCCGGCTTTACACAACGTACGATCTCCGGCCCGGTTTTTCCGCTCCAGACAAAAATCGTAAAAGATTTCTTTGATCTTCGAGACGCGATGAGCGAACCAGCGGCCGGTTTAGCGTCGCCGCCGCCCGAGATGGCCGCCGCCGCCGCCGACGTTCTGGGAAGGTGAGAGATCTTTAAATAAAATCCCAGTGTGTTAGCGTTGCTACGACGCTCATCTAAAATCCACCAACAGGAGGACGGCGGCACAGGATCTCGCAGGACAGCTACGAATATGGTAGCGGCGATGGCGAGACATAAACGGAACATTCTAACGAACAGAAGAAATATCCTTCTAATGTCGACTGGAGTGTGTTATGAAAGGAAACGACCACGTAGTGCCTGGGTCTGTCGCTAGAGGATCTTCTTCGTATAACCCGAGACGGAGTACACAAGATGATGTACAGTCCGTTAGAGAATTCAGCCAGGATTTCTTTAGGATCTCGTACAGCGTGACGAATAATAATAATAATAATAATAACAACAATAATCGTAAAAGAAGGCGGAGATCGCACAGCGTAAAACCAGCGTGAACGTCAGACTTTGATCAAGTTGTGGGATAGCTATTTTATATAGAATTAGATATTAGATTTTTTTGTTTGTTTGTTTGTTTGTTTAGGAAAGTGTATAGTTTTCACAACTTTATATAACAGAAAGTGTAATGGAAAGTTTTCACCATGTGAAGGGTTTTCTCAGGCTGCCACACATTCGGTGGTGAGTAAAGACTCAAAAAAGCTGAAAAAAAGAAACAAAATAGCTGAAAATGAAAGAAAAAAAAGGTTAAAGCAACAGTTAGGCCAAAGGTATTAGTGAAAGTAACAATCACTCAATCAGCCATGTTTGTTTTCTTTCATTTAGCTCCGTTATCCTCGTATCTCCAGTGCAAAACCAAAGAAACAAACGTTGGACACCAGACACGTCTCGGCTGATTTTTTTTGGCCGGACTATTCCTTTAATGAACGCCTCTTTTCTACCTCAGAGCTGGAGTTTTGATGATCACCTTCATCACTAATCTATTAGTCAGTATAAAATGTTATAAGCAGCACACTATGCTTGAACCCAGTTCATTAAAAAAAAGGGTTACCTTATTCACTGTATTACCGTGTGTAGAAAAATCTGCAGTCACTTGCTACAAGAGATTAATTCCCAGAATTCAGTGCAGCACAAGGTCCAGGAAATAAGTCCTCGTTCACGCGTGTGTGAGACATGGAGGAGTCTAGCCGTCAGACTGAGAGGTGTGTGTGTGTGTTTATGATGATGACGACGACTGGAGGTAAGCTTTGGCCTTGTCCAGTCCCTCCTGCAGGAAGCGGACGTACGCGGAGGTGGACGGGTCCTCGAACCCGCCCGAGAACCTGAACCCCGACACGTCCTCCTCCTCCGGCTTCATGGACGTCTGGTCCAGGAAGTTGTTAGCGTTGATGTGGTGAACCTGCGGAACGGAGCAACAAAACATCGGATCGGATCATCGGATATCATCAGATCCTTTTACGAGATGTTTTTGATAAATTTCGATCAATTATTTCTAGAAATGAGCTAAAGTACTGTATATCTGCCAATACGTAAGATCATTTCGAGCTGGAAATTAAAGTATGGAAATTGGCACAATGATCGCATGTTTTTAAAAATAAATAAATAAATAAATCTCGTATACTAGATACGTTTGTCCATATTGGAGATATTTATATTGCTACAAAGTACACTATAGGCTGGAAAAACCTTGCCAGAATTCATCCACAACAACGTGCATCAGGTTTCCCCCAAGACCACGACATACATTATAAAATCCCCAGACCTACCACTGTGCCATTAGGCAACGCCACCATCATCTCCACAGGGAAGTTGTACTGCTCCAGGTGTAAACGCGCCTTCTGACTCAAGTCCAGACTCTTCTCATCAACCTGCACGCAAGTCACATGACATCAGAAACAGGAAGCTTCTTACACAAACACTGTTCGTGAGCTTTTCATACTTTCTAGCTTGCTGCCTAGATTAGTTTTATTATTATCAGTAACGCGGATGGAATAAAGACGGCTGACGAGGAGAGAGCTCGAGCTGTCCGTGTATCCGTACACAGCTACAGTTAAAGAGGGACGGCACATCGTGCAACAAGGAACGTCCCAGCAATACACACAGTGGTATTTTTTAATTACAGTTAGAATATACAGTCCCCTCTGAAAGTATTGGAACGGCAAGGCCAATTCTATTGTTTACGCTGTACGTCGAAGACATTTGGCTTCGAGATCAAAAGATGAACGAGACGACAGATCAGAATTTCAGCTTTCATTTCCTGATATTTACATCTAGATGTGTTAAACAACTTAGAACTTTTTTTTTCTTTTAAGTGATCAAAAAATATTGAAACATCTGACTGATAGGTGTTTTATGCTGCCCAGGTGTGCCCTGTTAGATTGATTGTTTAAACAATTAATAGCTTTGAATGTCTGCTCTTGGGTTTGAGCCTGTGAAGACTGCATTTCTTGTTAAAAAGGATAAACCAACATGAAGACCCGAGAGCTGTCTATGGGAGAAAATTGTCTATTGCAGTTGTTGCAAGCAAGGCTTATGCAACCAGTTATTAAGTATTATTTACTTCAAGACGATCTGTTCCTATACTTTTGCTCACCTAAAAATCCGATACGAACGCTGCCACGTTCCAAGTTGTTTAACACGTCTAGATGTGCACGTAAATATGAGGAAATGAAAGCTGAAATTCTGATCTGTCGTCTCGTTCATCTTTTGATCTCGAGCCCAAATGTCTTCAATGTACAGCGTAAACAATAGTATTGGCCTTGCCGTTCCAATACTTTCGGCAGGGACTGTAGGGAATTTTCACTTTTCTATTCAACGTGTTGTGAATCTCCTCATATTCATCCACTAACGAGATGAATTTTTCACTGCACTCATTCCTCCATGTTTGGATTTTCGTGCTTGCCCTCGCAACATGAACGGATTGCTCAGGAAATAAATAAATAAATAAATAATTTCCCCAAGTTCTTGGAAGCTGTGCTCTGACCAAAATCACGCGGACAGCCGCACTTTTTAAAAGCAGTGTGTGAAAGCAGCTTTACTCGTCTAAGCATTCTTACGCCATGATCACACTGAACAGCACACTAACTAGTTTTTCGACAGTATAGAATATAAAATGTGTGAAGCTTCACCTGCAGGTCCTCCAGCTCTTTGACGAGAGACCAGCTGCTGATGAAGCTCTGGTTGAGCAAGGCCAGGACGGGCGAACTTTCCAGGACTGTCTCCCGGAGAGTTCGCCCCGAACCTGCACGCACAGAAAGAGAAAGAGCATAGAGTACAAATATGACTAATCGTGTATTCGTTCATAAACATTCCATCATAACTAATGAGACGATTACTATTAATAAATACGTCAACCTGCTGTCAATCACTTGTTTTTTGTTAGAACTGCTGTCTTGTGCACCTTGTCGTTACTCTTCCTGTTATATTCTACGTTCATCATGTACCGTACGTACGTAAACGCATCATTAAGGCCGCCATTGTCAAGTCCAAGACTAGGTTCGAGTCAAGACAGAGTCTTAAGGGGGTCGAGCCCAAGTCCAAATGAAAGCGAGACAGAGTCAAGTTCAAAATCCTTTTCGAGCTTTCAGAGCATTTCAACTAGTTGCCTTCATTTGTGCCTTGCTCCAATGAAGAAGGAATCACTTCTTGCCAAACGTCGTGTATGTGGAAAGAAAAGACAGTTTTTTACATGAAATACACCATAAAGGCAGCCTGAGTAAACACAAAATACAGGTTTTAAATGATAACGTTATTTATTGAAGCAAAAATAGTTATCCAACACCACCTGGGCCTGTGTGAAAATGCACTGGCCCCCCATAGTTACTAATTCCCCAAATCTATGAAACTGCATTCATAATGGGGTTCAGCTGGACTAGACACAACCAGGCCTGATTACTGCAAACCCTGTTCAATCAAATCAACACTTAAATAGAACTTTTTCAACAGCATGAAGTTGGTTAAAAGGTCTTACCCAGTAACACACTATTCCAACATTGAAAGACATTCCAAAAAAGATGAGGAAGAAGGTGATTGAAATACATCAGTCCGAGAAGGGTTACAAAGCTATTTCAAAGGCTCTGGGACTCCAAAGGACCACAGTGAGAGCCGTTATCTCCAAATGGAATAAACTCGGCACAGTAGTGAACCTTCCCAGAAGTGGCCGACTTTCCAAAATTCCTCCAAGAGCACAGCGACTACTCATCCAGCCAGTCACAAAAGAGCCAAGGACAACATCAAAGGACCTACAGGCCTCTCTTGCATCAATAAAGGTCACTGTTCATGACTCCACTATCAGAAAGACACTGGGCGAAAATGGCATCCATGGCGAGGTGAAAACCACTGCTAACCCAGAAGAACATTAAAGGCTCGTCTGAATTTTGCCAAAACACACCTTCATGATCTTCAAACCATTTGGGAGAACGTTCTGTGGACTGATGAGTCGAAAGTGGAACTGTTTGGAAGACGGGTCCCGTTACATCTGGTGTAAACCAAACACAGAATTCCACAAAAAGAACATCATACCTAAGGTCAAGCATGGTGGTGGAAGTGTGATGGTGTGGGGATGCTTTGCTGCTTCAGGGCCTGGGCAACTTGCAGTAATTTAGGGAAACATGAATTCTGCTCTCTACCAGAAAATCCTAAAGGAGAATGTCCGGTCTTCAGTACATATAATGCAGCAAGACAAAGATCCAAATCATAGGAGTAAATTCACCTCTGAATGGCTTAAAAAAAAGCAAAATTAAAGTTTTGGAGCAGCCTAGTCAAAGTCCTGATTGAACCAATTGAGATGTTGTGGCAGGACCTTAAACGGGCAGTTCATGCTCAAAAACCCTCCAGTGTGGCTGAACTAAATCAGCGCTGTGAAAGACTGATCTCCTGTTATCGGAAGCGTTTGGTTGCAGATTAAGTTTAAGGGGGCAGTGAGTTTTTCCACATGGATGATAAGTGTTGGATAACTATTTTTTTGCTTCAATAAAAAAAAAAAAATATATATATATATATATATATATATATATATATATATATATATATATAAAACTTTGCTCAGGCTGCCTTTGTTTTATTTTGTATTTCATTTGAAGATTTAAATCTACTTAGTATGAAATATACACAAAATAAGAAATAGAAATACTTTTTCACAGCACTGTATTTAGATTTATTTATTTTTCTTCCTTATTATTCTTACTATCTTGCCACTGTAACACTTTAATTTCCTTATGAGGGATATCTGATCTTATCCTAAATAATAAGTGCTGTCTTTACATGTAGCTTTTCAGAGGAATAGTGCAATTATTGAAAATCTGATTCCAGTCTGTCTGATACAAAAAAATATAATCAGTTGGAATAGCTGAATGTACTGGAATATACCAAACAAAAATCAGTTTTAAGTCTTAGGAGAAGAAAAAAAAATAATTTTCTGGCAATAGTATGAGACATCCAAATTCCTCCAGTCTATAAAAGTGAAAAACGACCACATAGACTTGCTTGCACTCTGCCAGGATAATGTGATGAATCTACTGCACAATAACACACACTTTATTCCCTGCACATTTCTCAGCCATGCGGTCACAATCCTCTCATTCTGACCTCAGCAGGACTGATCGTCCAGCGCTCCCCAGAGCAGGATGGAGTGAACCAGTTTCCCCTCTGCTTCTGCCCTGCTGAAGGCCTCTGGGAAAGGCAGGTACGCCACCTGAGGAAGTGGGGGGGGGGGAGAAAAGGAAGGTGTTTATGGGAAGGAAGGTATGAATGAGGTCGTGGAACATGTGACTGAAAGAGTTTACCTTTTTGAAAGGATAAAAGGTGACCTCGAGACGACCGGCTGCCTCGTCTCGGCTGATCTCGGAGCTCCAGTGGATCTCCTCGAACACGAAGTGGATGGGTTCTCCTCCCTCCGACCGGGTGTCAATCACCTTCCCCCGCTCGTCGTAGATCACGGAGGGCGTGGACGGGCCGGCCGCTCGCAACTCCATCTGGAAAATGTTATGCTCACGTGTGTGAATAAATTCATATAGAGAACATAATATGTATTCAGCTCTGCTTCTAAAATACACCATTTTCCACAATACAGAAGCCTCCATCTTAGGAGGGAGTATTCATAAGCTCCTTTTAGTTGCCGGAAAAGCACTGGTGATCACCTCCTCTGGTTTTTTATTTTTAAAAAAAGGCCACATTCTGTCCACCTTGCTACCACTTTCCTAAGAATTTCATGTAAAATGTGCACTGGAGATTGAAAAAATAAGTGTGTAAGCGGCCTTAGGATGCCCATCTGTATTTATAGTCACAAACAATAGTGTAAACATTCATTTGAAAAGCAATGACGCTTTCTCCAACGAGGGCTATTTCCCGGAGAATTTTTTTTTTCAGGGACGCGGCTGGGTGTTTATGTACCTGTGGCAGGTAGCCGATGTCCACTTCCATGCTGCTGCTCTCGCTGGCACCGTACAGCCACTCCATATCAACATTCAGAGACCTACAGACACAGTACAACAATCTGGGATCCGCAAGCTGCGTTCGACATATACAGGACAGAATTAACAAAACTTTAGCTCTGATGCCGGCATTACAGACCACAAGCACGATTACATCTCAGCTTCTCCGTCAAGGATATCACAATAAAGTCACTGACTTTATTTCCCTTTATTTCCATTGTCCATTTCCTTGATTGTACAGTACATATATATATATATAACAGCAAAGATATCACATGCGATGTTTAAACCAACCAGCAGCTAAAACACCGTTTCAAACACACATTCCTTCCTTTGTTTCCATAAAGGTGAGTTTTCGGTTTCAGCGGTTGTACGCGTAGTCTCTACGGCCTTCTTCGTACTCACTTGTCATTAGGGACGTACAGATGGAAGTCTCTGACATGAGAAGCGTCTCTGGAGAGCACGACGTGGCCAGCGAACTGACCGGGTGTGAACCAGAACGGGAAATCAGGAACGTCATTCAGCTGGAACTCTGCGTGTATCCTGAGGACACAACCAGGGCATTGAAACCTGATCACAAGCAGATGGGATGCAATGGCACTATCTGGATCTATTCAGTGCTCCAAATATTTGTATCTGTATTCGGATCTAAACCCAAAGTGGGTGTGGCCTAAACCTGAAGTTTTTTATATATATATATTTTTTTAACCCTCTACTGCATGAATTATTACATTTACAGAAAAAAAAAAAAAAAAAAAAAGTTTTTATGGATTTTTATTACTTGAATTAGATCTAGTTGGTAAACTGTTGCCGTGTGGCAACAATGTGCAATGGTGGAAAGTATCATATAGTCAAATATAACACAAAATGTATGAGATTACGCAAAAATCCAATTACTGCATTTTCAGTTTCTTTGCCACCTAGTAAGCATGTAAAAGTTATATCTTCTAGAAAGGAATTACAGTTGTAAAAAAGTATGTGGATGGATTTACTCACTCAAAATACATACAGAAATTAGATCCAGACATGTTCTGGGTGAAGTATCTTTTTAATTCTTTCTCTTGAAACATAAATAAAACATAAAACATAAAGGTGCAAATGCAAACCGTTTTTCTTACCTTGTGAAAAAAATGTTAACGTACTATTAGAGAAGCCGAGTGCCTTTTTTTTTTTTGCTTCGTAGGCCTGTTTCAGTTCATGAATGCACATACCACAGTTCCATTATCGCATGTTGTTGCCATATGGCAACAATTACATTTTACCATTTAACAGAATACTCAAAAAATGTATGAACTTGTTTAAACGACAAAAAATAACTGTTAACATCTCAGTTAGCGTTTCACTTTTTTCCTTTAAGTAGTTTATTGAAAACGGAATCAAATTTTGACAGCCCTCCGATGATGACCTTCACCGAGCCATGTGATTGCAGAAAAGTCATGTGACATGGCATGTTTTGTTCTGTCAAAGTTAAAGCCCCCTTTTTTCCAGTTACATAGGAAAATAGTAGTTTTGTATTATTGCCTATCAAAAATTGGAGATAAATTAATTGTCGCCATATGGCAACACCATGCAGTAGAGATGTGCAAAGGACTGTTTTTTCGCCCCAGCTCACTCACCCAGTTATCATATGCGTTTCCCTGCTAAATTTCTAAACAAATTTAGTTAATTCAATTTCTAAAAATGTAAACAAACCAATATCCTAATTTAAAGTATCGAGACCCTGACCAGGCAGTTACTAAGGATGAATGAGCGACTGCTGTTAATGAATTACTTTAGAAGACGTTATCTGTTCGTCGAAAATAAAGCATTCGTATCTGGTTACAGCTCTGTTGTAGCAGTCGTGCATTCTGATGGTTGTGTGGTTATGTGACATTAAATTCACATTGGCACAACAGATCTTAGACGGAGGAGAAAGAGAGGAAGTATTATTATTATTATTATTAGTATTATTCTGCTTGGGTGCACTTCTTGAACGTCAGCTCTATAATCCAGAACATTCCTGAAATCCTAGCTCAGCGTCGATTCATCAAGCCTATCTCTGTTGACTTATTTTTTTTTTAAAATAATGAACTCTCTTGGGAGGATTTGTGAACTCGCGAAGCGTAATACCTGAACACGACGTCGTAGTAAAAGTCGCCGACGGCTCGTATGCAGGCCACGGCTCCCTGAGGAGCGAAGCGGGATTTGATGAACGGCCGAGGATGGAACATGCTGAGCAGGGTGTGGATCAGAACCTGAGGAGGCCAGAAGAAAAGAGAAACATTTAATTCATGGACAACACCACATCGCAGTTCAGGACCTGGATTTTTAAAAACACACAGATACCATCGTTATTATACACATGCATATGCAGTCCTTCTTTTCTATACATTACTTCTGCTGTAGGTGACTTCTTGCGAGATACTGTTCTTATTATTCATTGATCTTGTTAATGTTCATTTAATCAAAGCTCAATTTATTTACATTGTTTTTACCTGGCAATCAAAAAAAATGTGAATGTGAAAATGCTCGTAACTTTACATTATTCTATAGAGATGCACTGATCCGATCCAGAGTGTATCAGATATCGGATTCGTTCTGACTCATGCGTTTCATGTCTTGTCCTTGTGCATTATACTGAAATGGAAAATGTAGGAACAGTGGGATAGGTCCTATTTTCTCTAGTCTGGGAATATGTTTCCACCTACCCATTAATTAATTAACAAACAAAGTAAACACACCCGTAACCGTGCTGTCTGCGGTCATATGTGCTTAATCATCAGCAGGAAAAACAAAAAGACGCCTAAGCCATTTCAGTGACAAGTGCACCATAAAAACATCAATAAAACACATTTAATGGTCAGCCAGACGCTCGATTTCTGCCCCAATCATAATTTACCTCTTTGCCGTGAGGGGTGGGCGGGTGGTACCGATTGTTGGGCAGATATCCAGTGAAGATGTTGAGCTCACTCGGTATGATCCACCACGTGTCCCCCGGCTCCCCTTTACCCTTCGGAGGCAGAAAGATCCGGAACAGACCAGCCGAGAAGCTGGAGGACGGAACAGCAGGACGCTTCCATGAACGCAGCCCGCTCAGTGCACTGTGGGATACCTACAGAGAAAACAATTTACTTTATATATATACACACACACACACACACACACACACACACACACACACACACACACACACACTTATCTCTTTTGTGAGCTACTGTGTGTATATATTATAGTAAAAACACTTCCTGTTTTTAATGCCACTAATTATTTTGGAAAACAAAAAAAATCCAATGGGATGACGGAGTGACTTTTTGAAACAACATGATCGTCACATGATAAGAATCCATAAAAACAAAAGGATGCTAGATAAATGGAAATGTTTAATAGATTACTAGCTAGACATGTCTAGTCTCTAACGAGCTGACAGGATTTATGTACTTTTGAGATCGGTGTACATGAACGTCATCATAGTGTCATTTCTAGTCGTAAAATCTGTCTTTTCTTCGCGATTCGTGATTCCTTCGAGGTCGTTGAAACAACAAAACGTTGCACCCACAGTAAACGGTTAAAAACAAGGACATTAAGTGGTCATTATTGTTCACCAAATTGATTAAAAAAATATATATTTTGTTGTTTTTGGCTTCCGATTGGTCAGAAACAGAGAAACGGCTCCTGTTGCTCTAATGTTATTAGAAAAAAAATGTAAATTGTCTGTTTCCAATCAATGAAAATTATTATTTTTTTGCCTTTAGAAAGGTTACCGGTGTAAAATGTGACAATTGCGTTATTAAGACACGGTGCAGAGGATGAAGTTTTACCCCTAGAAAGCCGTCCTTGCTCTTGGTCATGGTCTCCAGCAGGAGCGGCTGCATGGCTGCCTGAAGCGTGAGCTTCTCTCCGTTCGGGTCAGCGACGAACTCTTCTTCGAACTCCGCAGGAGGAGCGACACCTTTAGACAAGAGACAAACATGGCGGACATTAAAAACATGGCAGTTTTTTTTGTTGTTGTTTTTTTTAATCATTGCATCATATAAGAGCATAAACGTGAACGACTGAACCTGTGAGCTTTTCAGCGATGGGTTTAAACTCCTCGGGACTGACGTAGAGGTCGTGATCTACATCCAGAGACGAGAAGAGGAAAAATCCTTCTGCTCCTAGGGTCTTCAGCGCCGCTTCCTTCAAAACAGAAGAACTTACTGAGAGGAAAGTTTACATGTTAACGACTGACACGTCACCTTTTTCACGGTCTGTACTGTAGATAAATCCTGTGGTCCAGGAAAGCTGAACTTGCTGTGGTATACGGTCTGTGGGGGCGTC
The DNA here is from genome assembly GCA_023630585.1 of Cranoglanis bouderius. Lineage (NCBI taxonomy): Eukaryota > Metazoa > Chordata > Actinopteri > Siluriformes > Cranoglanididae > Cranoglanis > Cranoglanis bouderius. The sequence continues at coordinate 3,555,089 of CM042543.1, forward strand.
GCTAGACCCTTTTTAGAGCCCCAGTAAAATGTTGCTGTGCCCCAGTAAAGTTTTCCATCTGATGAGGTAGATTACAGTAGATACGTCTGAAAACGTCAGGCTCTCCTGTTCACTGAACGTTCTCATTTACATCGTTTGAACGATTTAAAACATGAAGGTTGATTGTAACCCCCAGCTGAAGTGAAAATATCCCGCGCATCCTCTTCAAATCATACCTTCACTTCTCCCCGTGGAAACCTCGACCTGCGGTCAGATGATCATTCCTCATACGAGACTGTAGACGAGGAGAGGTAACTACCAGGCTAACGCTTATCGCCGGGTTAATGAGTAGTATGTGTGAATTTGTATTTAGTTGAACGAGGACATCCGGTTTTCCAGATCTAATTTATTTGGTACATAACGTTAGCTTGTTAACTGCTGAAAGAACGCTTGCTGATCTCTTCTAATTTTGCCAATGCCCCTGGACCCCCTTCGAAACTCTGAAGTACTTCTCTTTGTAAAATTCTTGGGGGGGCCTGGAACTTTTTTTGCTTAAAAAAAAAAAAGTGTTCATTTGCCCTACGTATGGAGACTTTTGGGACACCCTGAATATCTCCTTATATCTAATTATATCTAATTTTGTTGCCAAATGAATGAGATGAATGGTAGTCGCTCAGGTTTAAACAGGAACGAAGCAGATATGATGCATCAGGTCTGCACAGGGATGTGATCTGAGGGCAGGGATGGAGTTATGTGCGTAAAGACCACCAAGTAATGGAGGAAGGAACTCCTCCATATTGCACCCGCGTGCGCGTTTCTCTCTCTGTGTGTGTGTGTGTGTGTGTGTGTGTGTGTGATCATCAAACACCCACCCCCTAATAAAACATCTGTTCTCATATAACACATACGTGGCAAAGAAACAAAGGCACACAACATCATGCGCACCATCTGCATCTTAATCGGCACGCTGCAACGATTAATCGATTTAACCGGCGCGTGCGTTCACCTTTATTCGCGTTCCGCTTGCGGCTCGCGTCATAACCGGGACTCTGCCCGGTACGCAACGATTAATCGATTAAACACACACACACACACACACACACAACAAAAAACAAAAAGCAACATCTGTAAACTTGGCACTTACGTGACGCTCGGATATCTGTGCGTTTCGGAGATACTGGATCCCGGCACCGATTACCGGGACGCACGCGATCATGCATAAAGTCCAGAAAGCCCAGATGCGCCGTGTTTTTCCGCTCTGATCGCCGGTATTTCCAGCATCGTGATCTACATCATTATTTACACATTTCTTCTTCTTCTTCTTCTTTTTCTCTTCTTCCTCATCCTCTAAAAGAGCTGCTTTATCCACATCCTCCGCCATCCCTAAAACATGTGTCTTCTTTACATTTATAATATCTTCACTGCGGTTTTTTTTTTTTTTAACCGGAAATCGTCCCAAAAACAAATAAATAAACAAATAAAACCGCTTAACCTCCACGAGCCACTACTTTTGTAGTTTTATCGCAGAGGAGAAACTGCCTTTCTTACATCACTCTGGCCGAATCCCAAACGCTTCCCTGTTCCCTATATAAGCGCACTACGTCAGTGGAGTGACATCATGGCGTACGCGCACTACGTAGACGTCTTTGTTTTGTGTCCAATCACGTGCTGTTTGGGATTCGGCCTCGAGTCCGTTCTGGCTGGATGGAGGACACGGCTTCTTAAAGGCACAGTACTCCTTTTTTTGTTTTGTTTTGTTTTGTTTTGTTTTGTTTTAAAGTTGAGATGGCGGTTGTGCTAGTGACGTAAAAATGATTCATTTTGCATGAATCATTCATTTTGCTTACTGTTGTCAGAAATTGTATTTGCAGTTGCCTTTTCTGTTTGTGGTATGGTTTATTTTTTCTTTAAAGCAAATGGTATACAGCATGTTAAGAAATCATCCAAGTAAGATCCGATCATGTCGTGTGTGACCGATATGAGATATAAGAGAGAAATCAGTATATTAATCAGAGAAACTAAAAAGCAAAGCAGGTCAAGCTGGTGTGACTCTAACTTGTGGAATCACTGAGTGCACATTCCTCATTATTTCTCGGTGAGAACTCGCCCTCTGTACCTGGTTAGAGACGTCGAGTCTGTAAAAAGATACAGACTTAAAAATACAGAGTTTTTACCAATCTGATGTTTGCTGAGATCCATGACGTAACCCAGATAGCATACATTTCTGGGCCTCATCTGGGCCAACTATGGAACATATGGCTCAGTTCTGGCAATGGTAAAGGTCATACGGGTCATATTTGGCCCTCACATAACAAGCCGGTTTTAGGCTGGGCCCACATCTGGCCCAGAAGCCAGCCACACTCAGGTTGAGTCATTGCCGTCATTCAATACGGTATGTGGGCCAGATGTCATTTGCTATCTGGGAAATCAGTAAAATAAAAACTTTTTTTTTTTAAATAATAATAATAATAAGCTGGCCGAACTTGCACCACAATTATTACGACAGCGTTTTAGTTCATAGCGTCGTAATAGTTTGAGAATAAAGTCAAAATTATGAGAATGAAGTCGTAGCAATTCAGGATTACACTCGTAATATTTTGAGAATAAAGTCAAAATTACACCGCGGTAAAGTTGGTTTTATATTGGACATTCAAATGTACACCAAATGTCCAATTTAAAACCACATTTTACCACCGTGGTCCACCGTTAAACTAATTTAAGTTCACTGGCGCAGACCTGCTTGTACACTACATCACTTCAAACACATTCGCGTCAAAATTACGACTTTATTCTCAAAATATTAAGACTTTAATCTCACAATGCTGCGAGTTTATTCTCGTAATTTTCTGAATTTCTTTCGACTTTGGCATAGTGTGTTACTGGGTAAGACCTAAATAGAAAAAGTTCTATTTAAGTGTTGGTTTGACTGAACAGGGTTTGCAGTAATCAGGCCTGGTTGGGGTCTAGTCCAGCCGAACCCCATTGTGAATGCAGTTTCATAGATTTCATAGGGGGATTAGTAACTACAGGGGGGGCAAATACATTTCACACAGCCCCAGTTAGTATTGGGTAACTATTTTTGCTTCAGTAAATAACATTATCATTTAAAAACTGTACTGTGTGTTTACGCAGGTTGCCATTTTTGTTTGAAGCTCTAAAACTATTTAGTATGAGATATACACAAAAACAGAAGAAATCAGATACTTTTTCTCAGCACTGTTTAAACACTTATGCATGTTAAAGATTATGTTCCTTATATGTCTTCCTACCCATGAATTTTGATTGCTGAAGAACCGTGGGTGTGTTTTTCTCCCCCATTTCACTTTATTATTCCTCCCACTTGTAGAGTTGCGTGTCGAACAAATTAAAACGAGTCCAATAAAACAAACAGAAAAAAAAAAAATCCCTGTGGTTTCAAAATTAGACCCGACCCATTTGTCTGGCGTACGGTACGTCCACGCCTACATAAAACTGAGAACGTAAAACAGTGACTCAGGTTTTGTTGCTGCTTTAAGGATTTGAGATCAAACCTGCAATCAAGACATATATGGAACGTACACATTTGTCCACTTACTTAAAATGTAGTTGATCATCGAAGACGTGTCTGGTGTCCAGTGTTAGCTTCACTAGACCTAGCGTTCAGTGATATCACCCAGACGTGCGGATGTGGTTTGGGACACAGTGGGACTTGCTGTCATCTTTCAGACACGAACAAAACCTTACCACCTGGCAGCCATCTTGGACAACCGGGATCACTTTTCTCTGCTTATGCTAATTCAAAGACTTGTACATCTAAACAACTTCAGGCTTTTAAATGACTATGTGAAAGAAACACCCGTTTGAGATTGATTATAATTGTGATGTACTGTTCCCACCCCAACTGATTAGTTTCCTATAACAGCATTTCACAAGTGTTTTATTCCTCTTATAACACAATAATTTCCCAACGATTGAAATGTTTCATTTATTACTGAATGACACATCATATTTTTTTTTCCTCTCTTGAACTTACAAAGACAAAGAAAACGCAGCTCGTCGTCAACTCCTCGGTCCTGAAGACTTGTCAGAAAACTTTACCGACTCTTACAAAGCACTGACACTGGAGACTCCTTCCGTAAATGTTCAATACACATGATTACAGAATACTTCGCTATATTAATCAACAACAGTGAGTTGTTCTTTCTTCATGTTCTTTTTAAAAAACCTGCTTGTGTGGAGCGTCAGTCGTACAAGTCATCGAGTAAGCTGTTGCCATAGAAACGATAACGTATTAGAACAGGCGCATTAATACAGACCTGTGATTTGCAGCTGCACGGCTGTCAGAGCTGCTGTTATAGAAAACTAATCAACACCTTCTGACCAATCGGATTAGAAAATTCAACAACGGCATTACTGTGTTTAGCTGTTAGAATCATGCTGTCCTATCTGGTGCCATTACATTGCCACATATTTATCATTTCTAGGGAGAAAATATAAAAAAAAGGTCATTTATTTTTAGGTCTTCAAATTAATTTAATTAGATTTAAAACCTTTTAAGGATTCATTGATGTGCAGAGTAGACACACACACACACACACACGAGAAATTACGTACGCAGAACACATGGTCACTGTGATATCACAATTTATTTACATATGAATTTACATATGGTGTCATTTGTAGTCACAGTCTAGTCAAATCCTGACACACACACACACATCAGTGTGTTACTGTGGTGATTTGGTTGACAGGTAAATTGTCAATCAGGAACTTTCTTAGTCAGCACACTACACAGCTCAGGCTTTTCATCACTAATACACCTGATAATACACTGTGTAGTGCTTTAACACTCTGACACTACGAATAAAACACACATTTTAGGTCTAAAGGTTAATGATCTGAATCCGGCTGTAATCCCACACCAGCGTTTCCATGTTAAAAATAATTTAAAGCCGGACCAGGCTTACGCTCGTGTGAAAAGCTTTACATGAGGACAGTTGTCTGTGTACTCCTTGGAGAAGGTGTCCTAGGGAAGTCGTATGCTGAGGATGAGATACCGTGACTGAAAATGATCATCACGCTGCAGCAGTGTTGAGACGCCGGACGCCGTTCACTGCATGTCCTCCTCCACCTGCTGCGTGTGCACTTCGACCTTTTTAGGTGGGACGTACGAGCCCATTCCCGCCGCCCTCTCCGCCTCGGCCTGAGTGTACGGCTCCTCTCTCAGCTCCTTCAACCTGGAGGGGGAGGTGGAAGCTTACACAATCAAAACAGATGCCTTCTCAATATTAATAGCAGTGGAGTGCATTGGCAGGGTTACACACATCGTTCTATTCTCCAGGATCTAGTACGGTTTTATATAATGTGATTGAACACCGAGTGTTGGATTGAGAGACAATCTGTTAAACAAAAAAATCTTCAGCCAACAGCGCCTATGTGGTCAGAAACTCGCACTGATGAAGGAAAAACAAGAGCTTTAATCTCTAACTGTGTACATACAAGGAGACCAACAAGGTAGGAGTGTGTAATAATGTGCAGTAAAAACCTCAACAACACTGCTGTAGTCGATGAAATCAAACCTGCATGCAAAACCACACCAGTGAAAAACATCACTAATGTGAGATGGGGGAAAGGGGGCGGGGCTTCCAGGGGGTCAATTAATATTAGAGATTTTAAAACACAGACGCAACTGTCAATCATTCCGGATTCATACGTTGGATTAATGGGGTCAAACTAAACTTGAAGCAGCATGGAAGGAGAGCCTCCTGTACTACAGAAAATCTCTTAGTGCTGCTAGATCAACGTATCTCCCCACCCTAACAGAAGATAAATACATTTTGTTAATTCTTATTTAATTCTGTAGCAAAATGAACTAGGAATAAGACCACAACAGAAACGTGCACACCATCAATATGTAGCAGCGACTTTTTTCATTGGCAAAATTGAAAATATCAGGCAAAAAAATTCAGACTATTCATTTAAAACCAGTCAATTTGTTGACTAACCCTATAGATAATGTAGTAGATTTCTAAAATTGTGGCAGTAATGTGATTAAGGTTAAAATGATCAGGAATGTGTTTCAGAGATACCAGGTGAACTAAAACTGGTTATCTAAACTGTGTTTAATTACAGTATTCCTCAGGGCATGTTTGGTGTCATTTGTATCCATAGTTCATGGTGAACGATGTGGTGATATCATAAATATCATATAGTTTAGGAAATAACATTTACAATATATGTTGTAATAAGTGCTCTTTTTACACACACACACACACACGCACACACGCACACACACACACACGCACACACAGGCACCCCCTGGTTTACATGAACTCATTCTTGGGAACTTAATTAACATACAGTTCCTTAAAGTGAGAGAACCCTGCCATAAAACACCATGGGGTCCACCCTGCCATAAAACACACTGTTTCATCTCCATTTGGTATCCTGGTCACTATACATTTCAAAGAGGCTCAAGGGTATAAGAGGATCTGCTTGGTAGAGAGAAAAAAAGCTTATAACATCAGAAGCTTATAACATCAGAAGCTTATAACATCAAAAGCTTATAACATCAAAAGCTTATAACATCAAAAGCTTATAACATCAGAAGCTTATAACATGAAAAGCTTATAACATGAAAAGCTTATAACATGAAAAGCTTATATCATGAAAAGCTTATAACATGAAAAGCTTATAACATGAAAAGCTTATAACATGAAAAGCTTATAACATGAAAAGCTTATATCATGAAAAGCTTATATCATGAAAAGCTTATATCATGAAAAGCTTATAACATGAAAAGCTTATAACATCAGAAGCTTATAACATCAGAAGCTTATAACATCAGAGGGCTTATAACATCAGAGGGCTTATAACATCAGAGGGCTTATAACATCAGAGGGCTTATAACATCAGAAGGGCCTTTTGCCATAGATGCTTTTCCATCCTGCATCCTAGGTTCATGACGCTGACTGTAATCCTGTAAGTTACTCTTGTCTCTATTTTATGTATCTTTTAATTGTGATCTCATATTAAATCCAGTTGTTATTCTATTTCTAAATACTCTGTGTCTATGTTTGGTATTCTTATTATGAACAGCTTCTTAAACTAAAAGTGTATAATACGTTAGACACGTTTAAAGTCAACCTCTGACAAGCCAAAAGTAAAGGCTGATACTTGCAAGTTTAAACAGAACCTCTGACAAGTAAGATAGGAAAGGCCTAGGTTTGCACGTTGATAGAAACCTCAGAGCTAACAAATTAATGGTTTAATAAAGAAGCTACATGAAAGTCTCTGACGTAGGAACGTCATTTTAATGAAAGCTTCGCTCGAAGCTGCTTAGGAGTAAATATTAGTAGAACACTGAGTGCTAACACTTCTAGCACTAACTAGAAGATTATTCTATTGGAGTCAGATAATCAAATCATATATTAAAACACGCATTAACCTTCGCTGTACCTATTTCCGTCGTTGGTTATAGGAGAGCAGTGGGCTAAGTAATTAACTTTATATATTTTAGCCCTACAATAATAATATAACAATATCAGATCAACTATTAGAATATTTTACTCCCCTTCGAGAGACTGAACTCATTTCACTAATTTCCTCATCAAAATCATCAACTTGTGTACCCGTTCCCTTACCTACAGGTTTCTTCAAACCGATTATTCCAGAAGTAATCAAACCCCTTCTAAAAATAATAATTTCTTCCCTTAGCACTGGCTATGTACCTAAATCTTTTAAACTAGAAGTCATCAAACCCCTGATTAAAAAACATGACCTCGACCCTTGTCAATTGTCCATCAATAGGCCAATATCAAACCTCCCCTATGCTCCAGCTATGCTCGTACCTATATAGGAATAACATTCATGAAATGTATCAGTCAGGATTCAGGCCTCATCATAGCACAGAAACAGCGCTGGTTAAAGTGGTAAATGACCTACTACTAACCTTCTTATCAGGGTTGTGTCTCCTTGCTTGTGTTGCTTGACCTTAGTGCAGCTTTTGATACCAATGATCATACTATTCTCTTTGATAGACTGGAAAACGTTGTTGGCATTAAGGGGACGGCCCTCTCCTGGCTCAGATCTTATTTGACTGATCTCTATCGGTTCGTAGATGTAAATGGTGGCTTCTCCATGCATACTGAGGTAAAACTTGGTGTTCCACAAGGTTCTGTTTTAGGCCCACTGCTTTTTTCTTTATATATGCTACCTCTGGGTCAAATTATTCGTAAACATGGTATTAGCTTCCACTGTTATGCTGATGACACACAGTTGTATGTTTCAGCAAAGCCAGATGACAGACACCAGCTTAATAAAGTTGAGGAATGCGTAAAGGACATTAGACGCCGGATGCTTAGTAACTTCCTTCTACTTAATTCTGACAAGACAGAAGTACTTATACTAGGACCACATGCAGCTAGAAGTAAGGTTTCTGATTACATAGTAACTCTGGATGGCCTTTCTGTTTCATCATGTGCAACCATAAAAGATCTTGTTGTGATTATTGACTCCAGTCTTTCATTTGAAGCTCGTGTAGATAATATTACAAGGACAGCTTTCTTTCATCTCAAAAATATTGCTAAGATAAGAAATATAATGTTGCTCCACAATGAAGAAAATTTAGTTCCTGCTCTTGTCACCTCTATGTTGGATTACTGTAATGCCTTACTGTCTCCATGTTCCAGCAGGAGCATAAACAAGCTCCAGTTAATCCAGAATGGAGCCGCAAGAGTCCTCACTAGAACCAGAAGATATGACCACATCACCCCTATCTTAGCCACACTGCGTTGGCTCCCAATCAAATTGGGACAATCAAACACCGACAGCCTAAAGATACATGAGATTACTGAGGATGGTACCACTTAGAAACCATGAAGATGCAATTGCCACGAACTGTTTTGCACTCGAGTCTCATCATCAGTGAACAGCTAATAACTTCAACAAAATAGACTTCATGTTAAAACCATAATGAATTTCCTGGTTACACAATTGCACTTTTTGACCATGTAGTGCACGGTTATAGAAATCATTTAGGGAATTTTTTATAATTGCGCTATCCGGTGTCACCCAGATGAGGATGGGTTCCCTTTTGAGTCTGGTTCCTCTCAAGGTTTCTTCCTCATATCGTCTCAGGGAGTTTTTCCTCGCCACCGTCGCCTCTGGCTCGCTCATTATGGATACACTTACAAATGTAAAATTTATATCCCGAATTGATATATGTCCTGTACAGCTGCTTTGTCACAATAAATTGGAATTTTATATGATCATACATACTTTGCATGGGCACTCAGCACAAAACTCACCGTTTTTTATGGACTTTGGTCTTGAAATGCTCCTTCATGGCCTTCAGGTCAACAAAGTAGCGCCTGCAATCAATAGTACTCTCAATTAATCAACAATTAAGAGATTAACAGCGGTATTAATGCTGGCCTCATGGGCTGAATTATCATAACCATCACTTCCTGACTAACAGCTGCACATGAATGTCTCTTTGAGAGCAATTTTATTACCACGTGTTACTACAGCTGGGGAATATGATGATATAATATCGATAGATTATGATCAGTTATATCACAATACACTTTCCTGATATATTGTGGGCATTATGATAGCATTATATGATTTATTGTCCATATTTTGCGATCTCTCCGGTGAGTTACTCACGCGCAGTGCAGGCAGTAGTGCTGACCGAAGCCTGTGACATCATAGTCCACTTCCTGCTTCAGGAGCTTGGCTGCATTGGCAGGGATCATGTCGGCATGGATCTGGTCCAAGTCCTTTGTCCTTCGCTTTGTCTTCCATGTCTTTGCAATGTTCTTCTTTTTGCCATTTTTGTGGTTGCCCACCTGCTTGGATTTGCCCATGATCTATCAAGACAGACACAAGAGCAGTTTTCATATTAATTGTCATATATCTGCCCAATATAAGAGGCAAACCTAATAACTGAAGCTTGGTGCATCCTACCGTGGTAAAAAATAAATAAAAATAAACAAATAATAAGTTTATGGAGTGAGTTAGATTAGCATTTTAGTTGCCTGTAACTAGATAGGTAACCAATGAGAGTTCGAGGTAGCTGTGCGTTGTAGAATCTAATAATAACTATCTGCCATTTCTTCGGATAAGAAGCGTATTTGTGTAATAAAACGTTCAATTAGACACATAATGTAAACAGGAAACGTTTACTTACCTATAATACTTATAATACTGTTATTTCATCGACTCGCGTGCTCAACAATCCACGTGTTTACCCCTTCGAATATTTACTTCCGGGTTCAAGGCGTACAAGTGGGAGACTACTGCGCACGCGCAGACTGTAGGCGGCCCTTTTATGACTGGCCACTAAGTGGCGGCAAAAACACGCGTGTGAGTAAAACAGCAGTTGCCATGGTGACGCCGTCGCGAGGACGCTTCTTCGTTAAAAGAGTTTGATATCTGTTGACATTTTTTTTTTTTTAATGATTAATTAAACTATAAGAAGGACAAAATAAGCAGGAATAGTGGTTTAATTTCATTTGAACGATATTATAAATTTTAATTAAGCTGTGTAATAGAATGTCAGGTGAGTGTTTTATGGTTAGCTTTAGCATATTCAACATACAGTAGTTAGCATGACAAAATTAGCTTAATAGGCCATAAGCCTAATTATTATTATTATCACCATCACAAATGGTTCTTCATAATTCTCTTCCCATTTTTATTCTCCATGTCTTATACATATTTCCTATCATTTTATATTATAAATCAGTTTTTATATTGCAGAGCCTGGGATTTTAAAGGTCTCGTACGTTTTTCCAAATGGAGACAGATATGGTGAGTCACAGAGAACTGTGGGGTAATTAATAAACCAGTAATAAACTGAACATGCACAAAAGTTCCTTGTCAGGTTTATCCCAAAAGTAAAAAGAGCAAATAAATAAATAAATAAATAAATAAATAAATAAATAAATAAATAACCAGAGAGAGAGAGAGAGAGAGAGAGAGAGAGAGAGAGAGAGAGAGAATAACAACAAATTCACTTACAACTTTAGTGTGAAAGAAATTCCTACATTTTTTTAAATGACTATAATCATAATATAATATAATCATAAAATATTAGACAAATTTTTTTAAATTATTTAAACCCCTGGCAGGTTTTTGTGATGTAAAAAAAATGAAACGAAGTTAAATCATATCAGAACCTTTTTCACCTTTATTGTGAAATTGCGACATATAAATATCAGGTGACAAACACCCAGAAATGTTTTTTTGGGACTGAGTACAGCTGTTCCTATAGGATTTCCCTGACATCTTGGTAACATCCAACTGGAAAAGCCATGGGCCGCAAAGAGCTTACAAAGCAGGATCTCTGTTGAAAAATATCAATCAGGAGAGGGTTACAAAAAAATTTCCAGGGCATTGGATATACCATGGAACACTGTAAAGACAATAATCTACAAGTGGAGAAAATATGGCATGACAGTGACACTACGAAGAAAAGGACGTCCCTCTAAAATCGATGAGAAGATCAGGAGAAAACTGGTCAGGGAGGCTGCCAAGAGGCCGACAGCAACATTAAAAGACTTTCTGGCAAGTACTGGTTGCTCCCTACATGTGACAACGATCTCTCGAATTCTTCATATCTCTGGGCTATGGGGTAGGGAGGCAAGACTGAAGACCTTTTTTAACCAAAAAAAAAATAAACAAATAAATACATCCAATCTCCCAAAACCATGTAGAATGATATGTTATGGTCTGATGAGACCAAAGTTCAACTTTTTGGCCATAATACCAAAAGATATGTTTGGCACAAATACACAAACAAAAACACAGCACATCACCAAAAGAACACCGTCTCCATGGTGAAGCATGGTGGTGGCAGCATCATACTTTGGGGCTGTTTTTCTTCAGCTGGAACTGGGGCTTTAATCCGGATGGAGGGAATCATGAACAGCTCCAAATACCAGTCAATTTTAGTGCAAAACATTAAGTCTTCTGCTAAAACATTTAAGATGAAGAGGAATTTCACCTTTCAGCATGACAACGACCCGAAGCGAACCTCCAGATCGACAAAGGAATGGGTTCACCAAAACAAGATCAAGGTTTTGGAGTCCAGACCTACATCCAATCAGGTCACCAGATCTGTGTGGTGACCTGAAGAGGACTGTGCACAGGAGATGCCCAGCCGATCTGACAGAGTTAGAATGCTTTTGTAAGGAAGAATGGCAAAATATTGCCAAGTCAAGACGTGCCAAACTGATTGACTCTTACCCAAAAAGATTGAATGCTGTAATAAAACCTAAAGGCACTTCAACTAAGTATTAGTTTAGGGGTGTGCACACTTATACAACCAGGTTATTGCACATTTTTTATGATTCTTATTGTTTTTCACTTTAATTAATAGGTTAAAATTTCATAATAAAGGTAGAAAAGGTTCTGACATGATTTATTTTGGTTTCATTTTTTTTTACATCACAAAAACCTGCCACTTTAACAGGGTTTTTTTAAAAATTTTATTTTATATATCCACTGTATATAAGGAATAAAACACTTGGTGGTGTGCTGTTATAGGAAAATAATCAGCACAGGATGGTATGATGAAGTGGAATTACTGTTGGCAGTCCAAAATTGATTCTTTTCCTATAACAGCACACCAAGAAGTGTTTTATTCCTCTTATACCACAGCAATTTGCTGATGACTGTTTAAAAAAAAATAAAAAAAATAATTACAGATTGACGTCATACTTTAAAAAATTTTTTTTTATCTGTTAACAGTTACTGTACATTTCTTGTCAATAAAATAAGTTCATCACTTATGTCATAGCAGCTATAAACAGTATTTCCCTCATACTAAGTTAAATATCATAAGACAGAAAAAAAGTGTGTGTGTGTGTGTGTGGGTGTGTGTGTGTGTGTGTGTGTGTGTGTGTGTGTGTGTGTGTGTGTGTGTGTGTGTGTGTGTGTGTGTGTGTGTGTGTGGGTGTGTGTGTGTGAGCAGAGGGTGAGTGCTGTCATACCTCGGACGGCGTGGTGATGAGGAAAGGTTTCGGCACACAGACCTCCTCCTCTGGGACGACGTACACCGGAGAATGGAACGACGATAAGGTTTTATGTAAAGTTTTTTTTTTTTTTTTTTTAAATTATGATTAAAATAACCAGGACTGAGCGTCGTCATTGTGTTACTGTGTGTACGGCGGTGATTTGGATGATAGAGGCGCATTATACCTTTGTGTCGCAGATGAACGGCAGCGGGACGCTCTCACACCCCTCAGGAGCTGTGTACAAAGGCCAGTTCAGAGACAACATGTACCACGGCAGCGGGACGTACCACTTTCCCGACGGGTCGAAATACTCTGGAACGTTCAGTAACAACAGGTGGTGTTCACTCTCGATGTACTCCGCTTGATGAATTCTCAATTCTGATTGGTCAGAAGGTTTCTATAACAGCAGCTCTGACATCAGTGCAGCTATCAATGACAGGTTTCTAGCAACGCGCTTGTTTTAATACGTTATCGTTTCTATAGTAACGGCTCATTCACGGGGGAACGGTACTCCGGACGCTCCACAAAAAACAGGTTAAAAACCGGATCTAATTTGTAACTTTTTCCTGTAAGGAGATGTTCATTTAACATTTATGGAAAGTGTCAGCGATTTGTAACAGTCAGAGGTAAAGCTGTAACATGTTCAGGACACGAAGGAGGAATGGCTGTTTATATCTGCTATAACGTAAGTGATAACAGGAACGAACTTGTTTCACGGACATTAAATTACAACATTAAATTAAAAAGTAACTATAAACAGATAAAACATACATATGCCGTCCTTTAATAAATGAAAAATAAAAGTAATCGTTGGAATATTGCTGTGGCGCAAGACGAATAAAGCACAACGTTATAGGAAAATAATCAACGGCTGGGTGGCGCGATGTAGCAGAGTTACTGTTACCATCCCGGAAGTTGATTATTTTCCTATATCAGCATGCCCCAAAGTGTTTTATACCTCTTATACCACATCTTCTATGTATATCTTAATCATTCTCAGACCGGGGACAATTACAGAAGCAAAAAAACAACAACAACAACCCAGGAATAAAACACAACGTGTCATGCTGTTACAGGAAAATAATCAACGACAGGCTGGTGTGATGAAGCGGAGTTACCATCTCATCAGGCCATAAGCGAAGACTTTCACATGAAACAGTGCTGCTGACAAGCACATGGTACTATAGCTTCAGGGAAAGATCGTAACAGCGCCTTTGCATGAAGATAGAGATCATGATGTTACTTGTGGTGATGAGCAGTGCTCCTGTGCAACGTGATCTTTTCCTTAATGTGCAAGGAAGGCCCTTTGATTTGATTTGTTCCCCCTCCAGAACGGACTCCATAATGTGAATTTCATGCTGTATTATCCGCAATTATCCTATAAATGAATATCATGCTGTAAATACTTTAGTGAAACAGATTTGAATGCAGCCTGAGTTAAAAATCAATCACGTGCTCTCGGTTTACGGGGCTGAAAACAATAAGCTAAGCTCACAGGTTGTCATTAGATGGAAATACACAAACAGTCTTCGGTCACTTGGTTATTTGCCTTAAAGGAACTATTTGGCCAAATTTAAAATGGACACAATTGTTTCATTAGACTTGTATATGTATTTTCTTAATACAGATAATTCAGCGATTTTAGTAGAAATGTTATTGCTGAGCCAAACAAGTTTTTTTCATTTATTTTAATCTTTTAATAAAGTTTTTGCGTAAATGTTTTCGAACTAAAAATCCCTGCAAGCTTTACAAAAGTCTTTTGCAAACCCCAATCAGCTGGAATTGACCGCAGTAGAGCCGATTTACATTCAGCCACGCCCACAAAACTCCATAAATGGCAAAGTTCACAAAGAGCTGAAAACGGGAAAACCTTTTTAATCTTCAAGTAATGCAGCTCAGCCACTGCATCGAGTTGGCTACCATAGACACACACTAACCCTTTCTCCTTTCTTGTTTCTGCAAACAATTTACGAACCGTAAATCGAATGTTAGCGGGGTGGACAATTCTTGCGTGATCGTATTTCATTACTATACTTAAAGTCCCTGTGAAATGCCTTGAAATGCACAGCGATATTCAATGCGTTGGCAGTGGGTGTGTCTCAACCGGCTCCCTCGTTCAGTAGGTAGTGAATCAGTGTGAAAATGGTGTACACGAGTTGGGGCACTCATACCCATCAGTGCTTCCTGGTTTTTGCTGTGCATTGTGGGATTTTTTTTTTTTTTAGGGAGCGAACGTTCCAGTGCGCTGGAAGGATTTTGCGATTGAGACAGAACTTAAAATGGCCGACTCTCTGATCAGTGCCCCGACTACTGAACTAGCGAGCTGGTTGAGAGGCACCCATTATTTCCACTGAAACAGGAAGTCAGGGCGGGACATATCGAATGGCTCCTCCCCCTTTTAAATAGCCAGTAGCGTTTAGCTTACCTCATAGCCCGAGCAATAAATTGAATGAATTCAAACCATTTCAATCTTAACCAACTTGCAGCTGGAAAACTGAATAAAACGCCCGCATTCGAACAGCCAAAGACACATTTACGACCCACGCTCGCTGATATGATTCCTCTCAAGGTGATTTCGGGAGCGGGACACTTCCGATTCAAGAGAGTGTTTGATTAGACAGAAAATTTGATGAGAAGCTGAAGTGCAGAATGATGTCATCAAAACCTTTGAACCGTATCGGTGGTAGATATGTTCTAAATGCGAGTTTTGTCATTGTTTTGGAGCACACTAGCTAATAGATAACCTTAACGCTAACATATTCATACTAAAAGCCATAAAACTTCAATTTTGATTTCATGGGGACTTGAGTTCTACTGAAATTGAACACTTGTACTCTTACTTAATTAAGAAAAAAAAAAAAACCCACACTTTTTACTCCCTAGATTTTTATGTAGACCTTCAAAGTATTTACAAATCTCAAAGGTCTCTTCTTCCCACATCCAGCCATCGAAGACTGGAACGAGCTCAGTTTAGCATCCAGTCAGGTTCATCAGTGTAGAAAAAAGGACGATCAGGAATCACAATGTATTTAATATATACAAAATGTATACAAAATAAGAAAAGACTCGTATTAAACCAGGTGTCTTCTTAACCTCTTTAGAAGGCATGAACGCCATCTATTTTGGAAAAAAAGCATGCTAAGGAAAGTTTAGCTAATTCGCTAAATATAACTAGCTGTATTTAAGCTGTGCAGAAATGATAAATATTGCAAATTTACTGAGTGATGCTTCCAAAATGATGTGAACATTATCTTTTATCTTAGGTTTTATCAGTTAAAAACATTTTAGTACTTGTACTTGATTTAAAAGTAGCAACTTTTTCAACTTTCACCCGAATACACTTTTTGGCCTCTGCTTTTAATTTGAGTGAGATTTCGACACATTATCTATACTTTCACTTAAGTATAATTTTTTTGGGGTATTTTGTCCATCCCTGCGTGTTAGCGATGTTAGCCTCATACCTCAAGAAGCAAAGTCTGGTTCAAACACCCAACACGTCACGGCCGATCGACCACATTTAGGGGAAAAAGGGGGAGAAAGTATGAAAACTGGCCGAGATGTCGCAAATATGTGAAGAGGTTTTTGTGTTGGATATTTTTGTCTTTTCTCTTCTCAGGCTTGAGGGTGAGGGCGAGTTCACTGACATGGAGGGACTCGTGTGGACTGGAAACTTCCATGGAAAAGCAGCGCCAGGGCTCAAACTCAAACTTAATATGTAACACACACACACACACACACACACACACACACACACACACACACACACACACACACACACACACACACACACACAAACATTAAATCAGCCTTAACACAGGCAGTTCAGGATCAACAAATAAGCTTGTGTTCCTCTTATTACAGAGCGCTTATTGTCTCTGTCAAGGGAGAAAGGTTCTTCTGAAACTTCCTTCCTTCCTTTCTGTAAGTTCTCTTGAGTATTGAGAACTTTTACAGGAGTGTATTTGTATTTGTCAGTCATGGATAGAATTATATAAAATGTCTGTAGATGGCCGTAGATATTTCATTGTGTTCAATATGCTATGAAACTCAGTTTTGATTAACTGTACTACATGTAAAATAAGGGTGTGGTGATGGTGATACACAGCTATCAGATTATACTGTGATAATGAAATCTAAAATAATTTTCACAGGATTAGCTTCTTGCATCTCTAGCAAAGCTATCAGCTACTAGCTTAGCTAACTGAGACAAAAAAAAACCCAAAAACCTCGTGCTTCTGAAGCTGTACTTGTTGAAGCCAGTTGATATTTGAAATGGTTAATGATCAGTTCACCTCCCACAGCTTTATAATCACTCTTTACAGCCATGCTGAGCGGAAAAGCATCTCAGAATGCACAACATGGCAAAACCTTGAGGCGGATGGATCGGGTTCCACTCCTACCAGCCAAGAACAGGAAGCTGAGGCTACAGTGGGCACAACACCAAAACTAGAAACTTTGCTGAATGGAGAAAGACCAGACAAAGTTGTTTGTTTGTTTGTTTTTTCCGCCAAATCAATCTTCACCTATACATTTATGTGACCCAGTGCCGACCGTAGGCTCAGATTCTTGGCTGTTCTTGGCTGACAAGAGCGGAACCAGATGTGGTCTTCTGCTTTTGAAGCCCATCCGTCTCGACGTTTTAATGTCTTGTGCGTTCTGAGATGCTTTTCTGCTCACCACGGTTGCACAGAGTGGTTATTTGAGTAACTGTAGCCTTCCTGGTGGGGGGGGGGGGTTATATTTAACCTTTTATGAAATGTATTTGAATATCAAATACAAAGCAGTATTTTGTGTCATTTGAATGAAAATATAATAAAAATGACCTCAAACCTTACATCATAAATTGAAGAAACGCTCCCCATGCTTAAGTAAGAATCAGAACTTTGTTTTTGGCTGAGGAGGGTGAAGATTTGTGAGACAAGTGTGACTTCCTGAGGAACACAGACTTTTTATGTACACACACACACACACAGCTGAGCTCATGACTGCAGCAAGTCAGGAGTTATGTAAGTACATGAAAGTTTCTCAAGTTTCTCGAGAACAGCCACGTGATATTATTTTTGCATTAGTCGATTAACATCGTCATCTGCTTTTTTTTTTTTTTTTTAACACATAAATGCTGACATTAAAACAAACCAATAATCAATAGTGAAATCGCTGTCATTGACCAATCAGAAAACTGAAACTTTTGTACATTATTGATGTTTCAGATGGTTTTTTTTTTTTTTTTTTTTGCGTCAGATATGTCTCTGTTTCAATGAATGTTGCAAATGCATTAATGAAAATAAATCAATAAACTAAACACATTTCCTTGCTTCAAAAATGATTTAAAAAAAAACACACTACCTAGGTATTGAGTGGAGCAACAAGAAAGCGTTCACCTTATTGTCGGGAGATCGCAAGTCCGAATCACGACGACGCTACAGCCGTCCATGGTGGGGAGTCCGAGAGAGTAAAACTGGCCGTGCTCTCTGAGTGGGAGGGATGTCATACTCTCTCTCCCTGTCAATCACAGCGGCACTAGCCAATCATGGGCATCTGTGAACTCGCGTATGCGGAAGAGGGTTGATGGCGCTTTCCTCTGAGGGTGTTACGCTGCCCTGTGACGCAACACGAGCAGCTGTTCGAAAAGATGCCATTAGCTGGCTTCACGCGTCTCAGAGGAAGCACATGTTAGGCTTCCCGCTTAATATGACAACTATGATGGAGAGGAGAGGTGGGTGGGAATTGTCAGGACCAAATTTGGGAGAAATATTGGAAAAGAAAAAAAAAAAAACACTACCTGCTTTTCCTGTAATATTTTTTATTGTTTTTAAACTGCAGTCCATTAATGTGCCTTATTCAAAGTGGTTACCCTGTCCTCATGGAAGATAAAGAAATCCTCAGTTACGGTTGGTGACAAAAAGTGGGCAAAGAAAGTGGACGAGACCAATGGATGCGATAGAAGGAGTTAACTTTAAGCAAATGAGAAGCAAAGTGACATGATTTCTCACTTTCTTTAGTTCATAAATGAATCTCAAAACGAGGATGTGATGCGTCAACCAGTCCGTACAGGATTTCGCAGAGTTTTTTGTGATTGTTGCGGCCAAAAATGCTGCTGCCTTTTTTCCAAATTTGCGACGGAACTTGTTTGGTTTTTTTTTTGTGGAAAACTACCTGAATTGGCGAAATATCAATTGCACGAAATTGTTCTGCACGGTCTTTCGCAGTGATGTTTGTTGGTAAATGAGACCTTTTAGCTGCACTCATGTCCAACGCACGTGTATCGGAGAGGGCTTTGGCTGAATGCGTCACACGACGCGTCTTGGCCCAAAATCTGAGGAAAATCTGCAGTGATTTTGAAAAATTGCAAGCTCCTCCGAATATTGCGGAGTTTGCTTGATTTTGCGTTAATTTCTGTGATCACAAAATCCTCAACGGACTGATCAAGACATAAAAAATGATCTGGTTAGGTAAAAAAAAAATATCACTGTATGAATACTGCTTTTCGCACATTACAGTTTTGTTTTTTGTTTTTTTTTTGCTGTAAGTATGATGCATATGGACACACACATCTCTCTGCAGAGAAAGTAAAATCTTTTGTATGAAGATGTCCATTGCACCAACCTGCTGCTATTAGGTGTCAGAAACGGCTTCTAGCCCTCAATATGTAGTGTTTGGGAAATATGGAAGAAACAAAAATGACTGTCGTGTGAATGCAGGGTAATGTTCTGGAGGATTATAATTAAGATATTATGGTATACACTGTGTTTTTTTTTTTTTTTAGATAATTTTCTATTTATTGTTCTTATTTATGAAAACTAACAGGGCATT
Source organism: Cranoglanis bouderius (assembly GCA_023630585.1). Taxonomy (NCBI): domain Eukaryota; kingdom Metazoa; phylum Chordata; class Actinopteri; order Siluriformes; family Cranoglanididae; genus Cranoglanis; species Cranoglanis bouderius. Next base: position 3,574,882 of record CM042543.1, read on the forward strand.
CAATTTAGATTAATGGCCGCTTCGCTGTGCTTGAGGGTGGGTGTTTTTACAGCTGGGCGTTTCGTCTGTGCTCTTTATTCCGATGTCTTAAGCCGCTATAATAGTCTACACTGCTGAGTCACTTCAGTAAATTATGACACAATTAAAGTGTGTGTGTGTGTGTGTTTTTGTGTGTTTAAGTACTTGTTTTTAACATGCAGTAATGTAAACTGCGTGTGGGTGTGTGCCTAGAGTTCAGGGCAGGGAAGACGGTTGAAGAGGAAATTGAATCGTCTGGTTTGTTTTATAAAGCAGGGGTGGATCTCTCTCTCTCTCTCTCTCTCTCATATTCTCTTGTGTCTTCATTTTTCCACTTACTCTAAAACAAGGCCTTTTTGTCCAAGACCTCATCAGACTCACATGGTTCGGAAGAGAGCGGACGCAGAGGTGGGACAGAGTGAGGTGGAGAGGATAAAGTGCGCAAAGGAGAGATTCAGACACTCAGGAGAATGACTTCTTAGGTCAGTAGAGCTTTCGGCTGCCTCCTGTTTATTCTTTCAGCTTCTGAGCGAAGAACAGAGGAACACAGTGTTTCGATTTAAAAACAAACAAACAAAAAAAACAAACAAACAGAGGAACAGGACTCCAGAACCTGGAAAACTGGAACAGGATTCTAGAACCTGGAAAACTGGGACAAGTTTGTAGAAGTGGGAAAAAAAAAGCATCGAAAAGCATTTTGTAGACTCGGAAAGACAACGGAACAAGTTTCTAGAAGCCGGAAAACTGGACCAAGGTTCTAGAAAGTGGAAAGAGAGCGGAACGAGATTCCAGAAGCGGTAAGACTGGAACAAAATTCTAGAAACCAAAAGACTGGAAGTAGTTTCTAGAGCCAGAGAGATAGTAGAACAAGATTCTAGAAACCGAAAGATGGCGAAACATGATTCTGGAAGTGGAAAGATTAGAAGAAAACTCTAGCAACTAAAAGATTGGAAGAAGTTCGTAGAGGCAGAAGGACAGTGGAACACGATTCTGGAATCTGAAAAACATTGCAAAAAAAAAAAACAGCAGAAAGGAATTCTTGAAACTAAAAGACAGTGGAATAATATTCAAGAAACTGAAAAACCTCCAGATTCTAAAACTTGAAGAAAGTGGAAAGACAGCAGATGTAGGTTCTAGTAGGAGAAAGACAGTGGAACAAACTTTTGGAAGTAAATCTAGAGCTGCAGAATTTACACCTCTGGACCTTAAACCATAAGTTGGAATATAGGACCCTAAAGGAACATGGAGAACGGAAAAACACAAGGTGAAGTTGATGAGCCAGGGTCACTGAACCCAGTTTTCTAGAGTGTACCTACAATCAGTTAACAGTTTTATGGTTTGCTAAACCTTATGGTTCTGAGAAGTGCTTCTGCGACAATTGTGCAGTGCCCTCCATTAATATTGGCACCCTTGGTAAATATGAGCAAAGAAGGCTGTGAAAAACCGTCTTTATTGTTGAACCTTTTGATCTTTTGTTTAAAAAATTCACAAAAATACTCTGTTCTCATGGATATCAAACAATTGCAAACACAGCACAGGTTTACAAAAAAAAATATCTTTGTTAAATATAGGTGTGCAACAATTATTGGCACCCCTATGAATTCATATGATTGATATTTTAAATTTCTTTAGTACACCTGGGTGACTAGGAACAGGAAACTGTTCAACCATAACTTCCTGTTTCACAGGGGTATAAATATGGGGTAACACATAGGCCAAATTCCCTCAGTCATTCATTACAATGGGTAAGACCAAGGAATATAGCTGTGATGTGCGGCAAAAAAGGTTGTTGTAAAGGTTGTTCTGTAAAGCAACATTCTGAAATTCACGAAGCAAATCCTGTCACACATTTTTATTATTTTTTTTAGAACATTGCAGGAGTGTTATTTTAGTAATTACAGTACAACCAGACATTTCTTAGATTGAAGAATGATCTTTCTTGCCCAGCTAACAATTTTATGGAACATTCTGCAGTGTTAAAATGTTCAGGGTCCCGTCATAATCACGACCCCCTCCCCGACCCCCCCCCCCCCGACTGAAAATGTTCCAGCAGTGTTGTAGGAACTTCAGTAGACGTTGCATTGAAAATGTTTTCAGAGCCCTGAGAATGATTTACAGATTACAGAACAACTTTTCAGAACTGAAAAGTCTGATTATAGGCTCCCGAGTGGCACGACATAAAAGCGTTCGCCATATCATCTGAAGATTACGAGTTTGAATCCCGACATCAGTGGCCGTGCCGTCTGGGAGGGAGGGGCATACTGTCTCCGAGTGTGTTATGCAGCCCTGTGATGCAGCAGTTTAAAAAAAATAATTCACACGTCTCAGAGGAAGCCCGTGTTAGCCTTCATCCTCCCTGGTTGGTAGTTGGGGAGAAAAATGTGAAAAAAAAAGGAAAGTCTAATTAAATATAAATGTTAGTCCTAGTTGCTGCAACATTTCTCACTGTAGGTACAAGCGATTCCACAATGTTAGTTTTCGTCTGGGAAAGACGTGTGCGTAAATCGTTACTATATCATACGTTTTCAGAACGTTACAGCAATGCTATTTTTGTAACCTTCTTAAAACCCGACGAATACATGACTATACAAGACTTCTGAGTACATTTTAGTTGGGATCTTTGCCTTTATTGAGACTTAACGAATTTAAAGACTTAATGGTACGAGTTAATTAGCCATGAATAAAACGCGTTTTGAATGTAACACACTAAAAATGAGTGAAAAGGACTAAATGAAGGAAGCCATTACAACCTCATAGGTCACGTGGAAAGCATTCTTACTGCAGTCTGGACATTTTAATGGGTTCTAAACATAATTTTTCTTGTGTGTGTTTTTCACCACTTTTTTCTTAGATGCAGATGCACACATGGATGATCCAGATCTGCACATGGTTCAGGTAGAATGTCTCTCTCTCTCTCTCTCTCTCTCTCTCTCTCTCTCTGTCTGTCTCTGATGACTTTCACATGATCATGTAATTAATTTGTGTGTGTGTGTGTTGCAAGAAAGCTGACTTTGTACTGTAGGTGAACAGATAAATGTAAACTGATTTACTCTTCTCCTCAAGGCCAAGGTCACTCAAGGCACACAAAATGTGTCAGATGTTGTTAAAAGACATTAAGTCTTAACGAAGAGAGTGTGATCGAAGTGCAACCAAATCCAGCTCAAAGAACTGAAAGAAGCATTCACTCAGTAAGCTAGCCAGTTTTAACACTAGCTACAGTAGCTAGATCTTGCTGGTTTGACGCATTTGTTTGTCAGAGTTTAGTTAATCGCTCCAGGTTAGCTGATCCTTCATTTCGTTAAGTAACTGAATTTGTAAATGATATTGTATTTCACCAAAGCCATACTACACGTTTGAGTTATTTTACATCTTCTCCTGGTCTATTAGTTTTGCTTAGCATATTTAAATAGCGTTATCAACCTTTGACATCACACACCGTCAAAAGGTTCTGTTTATACAGATTTTTACACAGGAATCTGCACTTGAGTAAGGATAATCGGATGTTGGTCTCAGCAGAAAACAAAAAATAACGTCAGTTCTGTCACAAACGGGCAAAGGTGTATGCAAGTCCATGGGGGCACTTACTTTTGGGCAGTACACCCCGCAGGAGTGGTGCTTTCAATAGTGTCACCAATCTAGCTCACTGTTATGTAGTATATATAATCCCTTATAGATTATGAACTTCACGCTTGTTCAACTTTAAGCCATCCCACATTACAGTTGCAGGCCCTGTGGGCGGAGCTTAAGGCAGGACTCAGGGGCGTGGTTCAGGAGATCTCCGCCTTACAGCAGAGCAACAGCCGTTTGGAGGAGAAAGTGTCCGAGTGCCAAAGAGACACGGCCGAGAAAATCCTGTCTCTGAGAAATACGCTGAACACACTCCAGGTGCACAACAATCTCTAGACAGTGAGGCGGCTAAAAAAAAAAAATTACACAACTTACACATAGCATTAATATTTACGTTTGTTAAGGAACATTTTGAACGTTGTTTGAAATGTTTGATGTTTTGCAGGAGGACACAGGCACTGCTCTGTCTCAGATCTCTGAACTTAACATCAGACAAAAAGAGCTACAGACAGATCTGGACCTACTGCAGAGGACACAACACAGGTAACACACACCGCAGAGGACACAACACAGGTAACACACACCGCAGAGGACACAACACAGGTAACACACACCGCAGAGGACACAACACAGGTAACACACACCGCAGAGGTCACAACACAGGTAACACACACCGCAGAGGACACAACACAGGTAACACACACCGCAGAGGACACAACACAGCTAACACACACCGCAGAGGACACAACACAGCTAACACACACCGCAGAGGACACAACACAGCTAACACACACCGCAGAGGACACAACACAGGTAACACACACCGCAGAGGACACAACACAGGTAACACACACCGCAGAGGTCACAACACAGGTAACACACACCGCAGAGGACATAACACAGGTAACACACACCGCAGAGGACATAACACAGGTAACACACACCGCAGAGGACACAACACAGCTAACACACACCGCAGAGGACACAACACAGGTAACACACACCGCAGAGGACACAACACAGGTAACACACACCGCAGAGGACACAACACAGGTAACACACACCGCAGAGGTCACAACACAGGTAACACACACCGCAGAGGACACAACACAGGTAACACACACCGCAGAGGACACAACACAGCTAACACACACCGCAGAGGACACAACACAGGTAACACACACCGCAGAGGACACAACACAGGTAACACACACCGCAGAGGTCACAACACAGGTAACACACACCGCAGAGGACATAACACAGGTAACACACACCGCAGAGGACATAACACAGGTAACACACACCGCAGAGGACACAACACAGGTAACACACACCGCAGAGGACACAACACAGGTAACACACACCGCAGAGGACACAACACAGCTAACACACACCACAGAGGACACAACACAGGTAACACACACCGCAGAGGACATAACACAGGTAACACACACCGCAGAGGACACAACACAGGTAACAAACACACTAGAGAGGACACAACACAGGTAACAAACACACTAGAGAGGACATAACACAGGTAACATACACCGCAGAGGACACAACACAGGTAACACACACCACAGAGGATACAACACAGGTAACACACACCACGGAGGACACAACACTGGTAACACACACCGCAGAGGACACAACACAGGTAACACACACCGCAGAGGACACAACACAGGTAACACACAGAGCAGAGGACACAACACATGTAACACACACCGCAGAGGACACAGCACAGGTAACACACACCGCAGGGGACACAACACAGGTAACACACACCGCAGAGGATACAACACATGTAACACACACCGCAGAGGACACAACACAGGTAACACACACCACAGAGGATCAACACAGGTGACACACACCACGGAGGACACAACACAGGTAACACACACTATGGAGGATACAACACAGGTAACATAATCTACAGAAGACACAACACAGGTAACACGCACCACAGAGGACACAACACAGGTAACACGCACCACAGAGGACACAACACAGGTAACACGCACCACAGAGGACGCAACACAGGTAACACACACTACAGAGGACACAACACAGGTAACACACACCACAGAGGACACAACATGGGTATCACGCACCACAGAGGACCCAAAAAAGGTAACACACACCACAGAGGAACAACACAGGTAACACACACTACAGAGAACACAACACAGGTAACACACACTACAGAGGACACAACACAGGTAACACAAACTACAGAGGACACAACACGGGTAACACACACCGCAGAGGACACAACACAGGTAACACACACCGCAGAGGTCACAACACAGGTAACACACACTACAGAGAACACAACACAGTTAACACACACCACAGAGGCCACAACACAGGTAACATAAACCACAGAGGACACAACACAGGTAACACACACTGCAGAGGACACAACACAGGTAACACACACTACAGAGGAACAACACAGGTAACATACACTACAGAGAACACAACACAGTTAACACACACCACAGAGGACACAACACAGGTAACATAAACTACAAAGGACACAACACAGGTAACACACACACTACAGAGAACACAACACAGTTAACACACACCACAGAGGACACAACACAGGCAACATAAACTACAGAGGACACAACACAGGTAACACACACCACAGAGGACACAAAAAAGGTAACACACACCACAGAGGAACAACACAGGTAACATGAACTACAGAGGATACAACACGAGTAACATGCATCACAGAGGAACAACACAGGTAACATAAACTACAGAGGACACAACACGAGTAACACACACCACAGAGGACACAACACAAGTAACATAAACTACAGAGGACACAACACGGGTAACACGCACTACAGAGGACACAACACAAGTAACACACACTGAAGTCTGACATACACAAAGACGTTCTTAGCTGTCACTGAAGTATCTCTTTCCTATGTTACTGGTAGAAAATTCTCGAGGGGGGAGGAGCTAGTGGATGGCTACACCTCTCCCTGCAGCCAAACACAACTGAGGCTCATTCAGCAGTACATCAGCAGTCTGCCGACCAATCAGAGTGGGTGAATCTCTGACCTTTCAACGCATTTACATTGAACCTTATGATTAGACACACCTTTCAGAAAGAGACAGGTTGCTGTTGGTTACTAAGTGAGTGTGTGTGTGTGTGTGTGTGTGTGTGTGTGTGTGTCTGTGTGTGTGTGTCTGTGTGTGTGTGTTAGGTTCTGAGCAGGACGCCAGTGATTTCAGGACTCACTCTAAAGCTCCACTGTGGCGGGAAAGGAGAGAGAGCCGAGACCTGACAGAACAGAACAGCCAGGACATGAGTGCGTCTCTCTCTCTCTCTCTCACACACACACACACACACACACACACACACACACACACAAAAATAAAAAATAAAATGTTTAAATGTTACAGTAGTCCTAAATTATAAATCTGGAATGAGTGGTCAAGGCTTGGGGTCTCAGAAAATTCATAATGTCCACTTTTGGTTTGTTTGGGAACCACTGATCTAAAGTAAGTGTGTGTGTGTGTGTGTGTAGGTCAAAGGCAGGTAGCTGCTCTGGAGCTGTTGGAGTCAGAGAGAGTGTATGTGTCATATCTGTCTCTGCTGCTGAAGGCCAACATCACCTACAATGGCTGTGAAAACTTTAACCTCAAAGACAAACGGTAGCACACACACACACACACACACACACACACACACACACACACACACACACACACACACACACACGTAGAGATAGATTTACACAGACAATTACTATTTCCTCAGACAGAACTTAACCTGAAAAACCTGTGTCTCAAATTGCGCACCACACACTACTGTATATTCTATCTAGTACACCACATCATTAAATTTTTCAGTGTAAACTCACTTTTGTCTTAAAAGTATGCAAAATACATGATTGTAAGTAAGTGCAGACCATTTGAGACGGTTCTCCTCTCATGTCACCTTCTTTTTCTGCCTCAGGTTGTTCCCATCCTCTTTACGATTCTTGATCCAGCAGCACCTGGAGCTGCTGCATCTTCTGCAGGAACGTGTGCTCAAGAGTCACTGGCAAGGCATCATGGGAGATGTGTTTCTGAGGCTTACCAGTAAAGAAGTACTTGAGCTTTTACTTTTGCATATCAGTCCCAACGAAAGGTCGTGGCTTATGTGTATGTCAGTTCCAGTGAAGGAGGCGTGGCTTATGTGCATGTCAGTCCCAGGGAAAGAGGTGTTGCTTATGCACCTCAGTCCTAGTGAAGGAGGCGTGGCTTATGTGCATGTCAGTCCCAGGGAAAGAGGTGTTGCTTATGTGCATGTCAGTCCTAGAAAAAGAAGGCGTGACTTATGCAACTCAGTCCTAGTGAAGGAGGCGTGGCTTATGTGCATGTCAGTTTCGGTGAAGGAAGTGTGGCTTATGTGCATCAGTCCCAATAAAAAGGCATAGAGTTAATAATGACTGAACATTAAGATAACAATGTAGATGAAATGAGTGGTAAAAGCTGACGTGTGTGTGTGTGTGTGTGTGTGTGTGTGTGTGTGTTTCACAGAGTGATTTTCTGGACAACTACATGTCCTACCTAAAGGAGCTCCCCGAGTGCCTTTCAGCTGCCAGCTTGTTCTCAAAGCCTGGTGGCCTGCTAGAGGTACACACACACACACACACACACACACACACACACACACACACACATACTAAGATCAGATGTGATGAGATGTGAAGGTGTGTCCTGATTGGCTGTGCATGTTCTAATGTAGGGTGACATCACAGGAGATGAGACACGTCCATCCCTACACACTCTGCTGCTCCAGCCGGTCCAGCGTATCCCAGAATACCTCAGGCTTTTACAGGTGTCCATCTAACTACACCATCCTTCCATCCATCCATCCAAATATCTATTCCATCAGTGTTATCTAAACATTCCATTCATCAATCCATACAATCACTTGTTCATCTTAATATTTCATCCATCGTCTATTTTTTTCTGAGTGACGTGCTGTACAAGTGTGTTTGTGTGTTACAGGAAACTGACTGCAACGAATATGTGATGCTTCTGGGTTTTATCATTAATTAACGTTTGTGTGTGTGTGTGTGTGTGTGTGTGTGTGTTAGAGCCTGTTGCATCAGACGGAATCTGAGCATCCAGATTACTACCTGCTGCTTGTGTGTGTGCAGCATCTACGATCCTTCACCACCCAGTACAGTAACCTCCTCCAGCACAACCAGGAGCTCCTCACACGCTCATACACCCACGGCCTGAGAGAACACACACACAACCTGTGCACACACCAGCCGGACCGGGTGACACACACACGCAAGGAATTCAGCAGGTCAAACAATGATCGTGTCAATGGTGCATTGTGATGAGAGGGAATATTTGTGTGTGTGTGTGTGTGTGTGTGAGGAAGAAGCTGTCAGTTATGTTTGCATTATAGGGTGTTTGTTTTGTGTCTAAATGACCTGGTGTTTGTTGTGTGTGTGTGATTCAGATCTGCAGTAAAGCAGCTGTATAAAGTGGATTATGAGAGTTCTTCAAATTACAGTAGCACAAGTGCACTGATGTGAGTCAACAACATTAACACGTATCACTAATCACAACACTATTCATCCGTCTACTAATCCATCGCTTCATCCATCCTTTTGTCTAACTCATCCATTCACTCATTCCATCTATTCAATCCATCTGTCTAACTATTCCATCCATTTATCCATCCATCCATGTATCTTATATCCATGTATCTCTATCCATCAGATTATTCCATCCATATATCCATCCATTTAAACCACTCAAGACACTTCAAACATCTATCTACATGTACATCTAGCAATTTCATCCATCCATCCATCATCCATCTATCTTATTCTATCCATCCAACCATTCAAGGATTCCATCCATCTGTCAATTTTACAATTCACTCATCCATCTATTACATCTGTTTGTCTATCCCAACCATCTGCCCTCTAATCCATCAAGCCATTCATCATTCCACCATTCCATTGATCTATCTGATCGTTCTGTCCAGTCATCCGCTCATTCAACCATTACAACCATTAATCCCTCCTCTCTTTCCACCATTCTACTGATCTACAGCAATATAGTTTTCTCCATCTGTCTACTCATCCAACCATTTTATCCATCTGTCCAACTGGCAATTCTTTCGTTTTATAAACTTAGCACACCATTTCATTAATTTATCCATCTTGCAATTATTTTCATCCATCTACTCGACTAAATAATTATTGGTATTCCATGCATTTATCCCTCCATCTAACCATTCTATCCATCCACCTGTCAGTCTAACTACTCTATTCAATCCATGTGCCGTCCATCCATTTCTATATCCAACTGTAATATCCTTCCATAGATCCACTTATCAAACTGCATCTATCCCTCCATCCACTCATCGATTCATTCACCCCACAATTTATTCACCTATTCCATTTCATTTGTTCATTCAAATAACTATTCATTCTAGATCTCCCATCCATCAATTTGTCCATATCTCTGTCTCTCTCTTAGTGATCCAGCCCACGGTCAGAGCAGAAAGAAAGCAGCTGTCCGTCGTTACCCTGATTGGGAGGCAGAGCCTAATCGTTTTCAACCTGACATTTCCTTTGCATCCGACTCGGAATCTCATCACAAAGCCACGCCCACTCAACTCGACAGGATTCCAGAGACAGAAAGGGCGGGGTCAGCCCTGGCCGACGCAATGGAGGCATTCCTTCCATACAAAGGCGGGGATTCTCGCTGTTCAAGTGGTTCCCATTCTACTGACTCGAGCATCGACATTGCTTTTCTGAGCTGTAGCCCCTCCCTCAGCCCACACCATCAATCACACAGCAGAGGGCGGAGCAGCGGAGGTGGGGTTTACAGACCCAGCCGAGGCTGCACGTCACCTGATTCAGCCAGCATGATGAAGCCTTTGCAGCTGGTACAACGGAAGAGCAAGTCACTGAATGGCTTGCAGCTGGACAGCATCGACAGCCGCCCCCATCTGATCAGAAGTCCAGTCCACCCGAGGCTGGTGCGCCAATCAAGCGCCAAATCGAGGCTGAGGAATAGCAGCCCAGAGCGGCATCACGAACCCAACACGCACACCACCACTGAGGAGCTCACACAACAACTACACAAGGTTAAACAACAACCCAAACCAACACAATGCATTTCTCTAAACTGGAAGTTAAAACCGTGATTTATTTATAAGTCTGTGTGCTTTCCCATCTCAGGATTCCGGCCCTCCGATATGGGAGGAGTTAAAATGGAAGGGCGTGTCCGACGAAGGTGACCACACCCCTCTGAGCGAGCGTAGCAGGAAGGAGGGCAAAGGGTTCCGGAGCTCCTTCAAAAAACTCTTTAAAAAGAAGTCAGGGTAATAAATTTTCTCTAACACATACGTACATACGCCTATGGCAACTTACTTCACTAAAACACACACAGCAAGTCACACACGCACTTTACTGGAACTTTTTTACCTTTGTGTAGACAGACATGCTGAAAATATGTATATAGCTGTACTAAAGTGTTACAGTACAAAGTTAAACTGACGATTCAGGGCCTCTAGTTCTAGGGAGCCATTTCTTTTAGAGATAGGAAGGTGGCTCACAGAAATTTGTAGAACATCCCCGTATATAAATATGTGGTACATCCAAATATAGTATATGCAGTGTGTACATTCAGGGCCTGCTTTTTCCACCTGGTCTTAGGTATAGTGTATAAGGCAACATGCTAGGTGCATGTCTCTCCCTCATATGTATGCATTTGAGGAAGGATTGAGCACGAAGTGGGAGGTCAGGACAAACAAAGGCTGGAGATGTTGAAACCAGATGTATATTAGTGGCATGAGTGTCACTAGGTGTGGCTTTTTACTACCTAATTTGGCTACTTTTGAACTGCGGATTAGGGTTCGGCCATTTCGCGTAGCATAAAGTAACTGGAGAGTTTAATTCCGAAATGCACTACATCCAGTGACTTTTAATTAAAGTTTTATAAAATGATATGATATGTAAAAAACATACATACCTATACTCAAATATATTGCGAACACATTTCTACACCTCCGCCACTAGATGGTAGCGTTTTCAGGTTGTCCGTCCGTGCGAGATTCTCATCAGCGTGATGTCAGGTCCGAAGCGGTTGAGCGTTTGTAAGACTTATATGAAATTACCACTGATTACTTTTACATGCACGTCGAATTCCGTTTAAGGTCTATATCCGGGTTGCAGCCGTATTCCGAATGCGATGTTTATATATAAACAGGCATCGAAATATTCCTGTATACATAGTTGTATTAAGTATGCCGATCTACACTTGCGCTTTTTCTTTCCCGGGAGATTCAAGATGCTGCCGTTGCTACCCACAATTCCTTATGAACTGATCATGCGTATATATCTCCTTCCAGTGGATTTTCTGAATAAGGTGTTTACATACAACAGATTTCCGATTAAAACAGGCATATTCCAGGGGTGGGGATCAGAATATTGTCTTTATCTGAATCAGCAGTCGGATTGCGGCCTTTACACGACTCAATACTAATTAGAATATTGCCAAATTCAGATTAATATCGTAATACCGATGTGTACGTAAACGTAGTCAGCAGATGAACTGATTAGATTTTGGAAGTGATCCAAACTGGCTGATGGTCACAGTAAGGTCAAATGTCTGAAATAGTTTTTCCTTAATAGCTAACTTCCTGTTTGAAGAATACAGGCAATATATCACTATGTATTATTACAGTGAGAGTGTGTGTGTGTGTGTGTGTGTGTGTGTGTGTCTCAGGTCTGGTGGAGAGAGCAAGGTGGAGAAAGCTGTGGAGAAGGCTGAAGGACAGAGCAGCAGTCAGCTGGAATCTGAGAAGTCAAACAGAGCACGACAACCTGGAGATATCGACAGAGGAACTGCGGTCTAAACACACACACACACACACACACACACACACACACACAAAACAATTCTACTAGAATCTATTTTTGTGTATGGTTATGCACCATCTCTCTTTCTCTCTCTCGAACCCCCCCCCCCCCCCCCCCCCCTTGTGTTGCTTCTTTAATGCTTTCATGATAATATCCTTCACGATCCTCTCCCGGAATGCTATTAACCACCATTCAGTAACATTCTACAGAGTTAACATCACTGCTGTTCTGTACATTGTACAATACACGCTAATATACATCCACGATTCCATAATGGATTTCATTTTGTCTAAACGTTACTAAAGCAAATTACTAGACATGACATTAAACACAAAGTAAATCATCTGCCAAACCAATCCAAGTGCATTAATGTGTGTTTCTGAAAATAATAACAGACACGATGACCACAGTTCGTTTTTTTTTTTATTTTTATTTTTTATTCACCTTTAATGTGTTACCTCAATCTCATAGATCAGTTTCACTTTCGAAACAAAATATAGACGATTATACAGTCTGTAAAACCGAATATTATCGTACACTATTTACAGGTCATGTGCATCGTAGTGTGACATGGACGTGTTGACGCGGCTGAAGAACACGGACTCGGTTTGTTATTAACACGTGCTTAATGAAACCTGTGCGATGCCGTTTCAGGATGAAAGCTGCACTCTGGAAGGTCGAAAGGTTACTGCACTTTAAAACACATTCAACTCTCGCTCACTCACTCGCTCGCTCGCTCACATACACTCTCTGTGTCTCTCTCTCGCTCTCTCAGTGTTCAGCGATGTGTGTATTATTCTACACCCTGCGTGTTTTGACTGGTAAGCAATGCGTTATGTCTTATGGAAACACACAGCAAGTCTCAATCTGTCCACATTACCGGCCTCGTCTAAAGCCGAGCGGCTTTTAGTTAAACGTAGTTGATCAGCCAAGACATGTTTGCTCTGTAGTTTTGTGCAGGAACTACGAGGCTAATGCCAAGAACTAATGGAAGCTGTCTCATCTCAAATGGAAAATATCTCATCGATCTCACCTGGAACGATTTCTGCTGGCTATGTCGGACAACCAAAATATGTGTGTATGTATGTATATATATTTTGTTTAGAAAAATTTTATGTCACTGCGCCCTCGAGGCCACACCTTACAAAGTTGGAGATGATAATACACTTCAAAAAATATCTTAGTCAAATTCGCCTAATTTATTTCTTTATTAGATTGTTTTTAAATAGGTTAATCAGTCCATACATCTTGCTGTGGCTTTTTAAAAAAATTTGCGACGCAGTTTGTGGAGGATTTTTGTGCTTTTTAAAAAAATTTTTGCGGAAAACTACTCAAATTGTGAAATTGCAGTCGCACGACCTTTCGTGGTGATGTTCGTTGGTAAATGAGACCTTTCAGCTGTACTCATGTCCGCCGCACTTGAATCGAAGAGGGCTTTGGCTGAATGCGTGTCGTGACGACGTCGCATGACCCGCCTTGGCCCAGATCTGCGGCCATTTTGAAAAACTGCCTCGCGGAGTTTGCTTGATTTTGTGTTCATTTCTGCAATCGCAAAATCGTGAAATCCTGGAGGGACTGATTATTAAGCCTATTTCTAAATATCTACTCATTTTTAAGCTTAAAACTGTCTTGTTCTATCGGTAGCGCTTATTTCTAACGAGAAGCAAAATGATCTGCCAATAGAATAAGACGGTTTTAAGCTTGAAATCAGTACGTGTGTCTAGAAATAGTCTTAACGGTCTTATATTTGTTGTATAATAACCTCATAATGAGGAATATTAGATAGCTTTTCTTTTATTCGAGATATCGTCACTTGCTAAGATGTCGTTTTTATTTTTTTTTGCAGTGTACTGTTTCACAATAGATTTAGTATTTAAACGTAAGATTTCTGAGCTTAACAATGTTGTCTGTGGACGTGCACATCCGAAAACGTACTCGTAAAACTCTTGCGTTCGTTTATCAGAAATGCGGCGATGGAAAGAAAGTGTAGAAATCGCGAAAATCACCCGAGAGAACGAACAACACGGAGCCGGCGCTCGGTCAGTCATTAGGTAATTGTATAAATAACTAGGGTTAGTCATCCTGTGTGTCGCATCCAGCATTTGTTTTCTCATTTTTGTTCGTCGCTCCAAATCTCCAGAACACGTGGCATTTCTGCAGCTCTGTCCTTTGGCTCGGTTTGTGTCTCGCGGCTCAGTTTAGCAGCTCGCGTGTCCAGAAAAAAAAAAATGCTGTGACCTAAAACGCAACGGCACGTTTGATTCACTTCCTGCAGGTGAGTCGATTCAGAGTTGACTCACTTCCTCCAAACAGACTAAACGCTGCACATGGAAAACTTCCATTGTTTCTTAGCTACATTTGACTCACAGCCCTTGGTGCAAAACTAAAGAAGCAAAACTTCAGACACCAAACATGTCTTGATTGACAGGGGTAAAAGTGCCTCTTTTTTTTTTTTTGCTGGCTTGTTCCTATGAATGATGTTGTAAAATGGCAAAATGACACGGATTGCATTATATTTCAGCTCTGAATCAGTTTAATCAATCATGGAGTGTGACGAAGTTGCCCAAGTGCACTTCTTTTTCCCTAGTAAGTATGTTCACATTGCTAAATTATCACCCAGACAGTCATTACTGTCATTTCCAATAAATAAAAAAATATAACATTCGACGACAGACGGCAACGTTCGGCTGCGATCACAAGGACATTCTGGTGTCCAAATCAAAACCGCGCCTCTTGCATGCTGAGTGAAAACAACGATCTGACAAACAACATGCAGTAGATGCGTGAAAATGACCAGACGTTAAGTGTTTAGACCAAACATTTTGCGATGTAATCATGCACCAGCCGATCGGGGGCAGTCCGAAGGCAGACGTCTTATATTTTTAAACGGGTTTCACCCGGACACCGGCAACCGTCTCCGACAGACCAGCACTTTACCAGATGCCAAAACATCCTTGTGAAGTCAACCTTAATGGAATGCGTTCTTCTCATAGTTCTCCACTCCTTTCATCATATTTACACCTACATCACCACGGCAACGCGCTTTACATTTATACCTCGGGTATTAAAATCGAAAAAAACGTATTATTCCTTGCTAATCTCTATCATTTGTTAGGTCTAATAACTAAAGACATCACAGCTCGTGTTTAAACGTGCGTGTTTGTAGTGTAAAGCGACGCACGTAAGTGTTTGTGCTGCGTGTTTTTCGTTTTTTTTTTTACGCACGTCTCAGAACACCCAGAAGCACTTGCAAAACTGCGAAAGTCACATTATAGTTCATATAAAACTGTGCAAATTTTCAATACAGTGATTAGTAAGGTTAAAACGTGAGGCATGGCTTTCAGTCCGAAGCAAAAGGCCGTCCCGCTTCGCACGATAAACGGACACTTTCTGGGCGGCTTTTGTTTTTTTTTTTGTTTTTTTGTAGTGAATTAAACCGCAGTCAGAGTCGTAATCTTTGAAACGGATTAGTTTTGGATTGGTTTTCCAGCACAAGTGAGGCTTAACTGTTTTCAGAATTGGCCCAAGTGTTTTTTAACGAATATGAATTTGATCTTTAAAATGGCAGCGATGCTTCAATAACAATTCATTATTTAAAATAACAAAACGCAGATGGACAAACCACCATGATCTCGATCTCACTGATCGCTTTCATGGGGGAGAAGAGAGAGAGAAAAAAAAAAGCAAAATATAGACGATTATACAGTCTGTAAAACCAAATATTATCGTACACAATGTACGTGCATTGCCGCAGCATGCAGTAAACATGTTCAACATTATTAGTAACACATGTTGGACTAGGGCCAAAGCAACGATCAAGAGCTGATCGGATGAATCTAGACAAGGTGTCAAAATGAAATAAGTGTGTGTGTGTGTGTGTGTGTGTGTGTAAATAATTGGGGTGCGTTGGGGTCGAATTTTAGTTATTTAAAATGTGTAGTATTCGAATGCATTCGAATATTAATTACGTACAAAATTAGCATGAGTTTTATACTGCTATATTTATATCAGCAAACATTCACATTTGTATCGGATAAAGCGTAAACCGACCGATTATACGTCGAAATCCAATCAGTTTGGGGGTTACGTCGTCACATTTATTAGTTAATTTACTGGCTGTGACATTAGTTGTAACTAGAGATGGCACTGATCCAATAAAAACATGGATATCGGGGGGAAAAAAACAAAACATAAAACTTCCTGTCAAAAAATGGCAAAGATTGGGAACTGGATTTAGGAAAGAAATGTATTTTTGGTACTGGAAATGTTTGTATATAAAGAAACTTGACAGGTTTTTCTTTAGTTACGGTTGATTTTATTATATTTATAATTTCCAACTTTATACTTTAATATATTTATAGCGCAAGTGTTTTTTTTTTTTGTGTGAAAGAGTTTAACTGTGAAGTGCTTCAAAAAAAAAATTGAACCGTAGTAGTTTTTAAAGGAAACGATATCGGATGGGTATCGGCTGATACTCGAGGTTTCGGTATCGGTCTCAGAAAAGAAAAAAAAAAAATGGTATTGCACCATCTCTAGTTGTAAAAACTAGTAGGGAAAAAAAAATAAAAAAACAGAAGTGGAGTTTTGGCGGTGATCTCTCGAAAGACTGGCACTCCCTTTTTCCTACGTCACGCTACAAGAGTGTTTTGGCTGAAACGTGTTGTTAGGCATATAAAAATAAAAAAATCCATTTAACGATCCAAATTCACGTACCAACATTGGCGCATTCGAAAGTGAAAATCCATGTTCGTTTGACTTTTAAACACTCGATCTTTCCACCACGTCGTTCCAATTTTCACCAAAATCTCTACTGGTACACTGGATGTTGGGATCCCCGACACGTGCAATGGCGAACTCGTCCAATTTCGGGATGTTGTTATGCTGTGCAATAATCTGAAGTGTTCACGACATCACCGTACGTTAAGATATATGATTATTGGCACACGAACGTTATATATTAAATCATACACGTCAAAATTCCTATCGTTTAAAACCCAAGGGCCAATTGTTTGGCAGCTAGAGTTTGGACTAAATCCTCCGTCCCGCATGAGAATTATACGGATATAAATAACGTGGCTGGGATCCGTACTGTGAGCTGAGCAAGTTACACAATCCTGTGTAGATAAATATACAGCAGTAAGACTTTTCCCCTCCCCAAACTGGTGCTTTCATTACATTTGTTGATTTGACTAATGTTTTGCATAACGTATCCTATATTAAGAAGCCGAGTGAAACTGTTCTTGGTCCTATAGGAGAACATCTATAACTCTAACTCTAGACGTCTTGTAACAAAACTCCAAGTACTGCTTACTTACATTTAGAACAAATTTGGCGTTGGAATGTGCATCCCATCCCATCCGATTAAGATCTGTTGTTTTTTTTTTTTTATACCCGTTCAAATATATACACTTCCCAAACGGAGTAGGCTAACAGTAATGATTTAACAGATTTAATTAAAAATGGAAAAGAAGAGAGAGAAAAAAAAAAAAAAACACGACCCAAAATGACATTCTGTGCACATTTTTGCACAAAGTTTTTAAACATTTTTGTGTTTAATTATGAGCTAAAAAATAGATAAAGTTAAGATAGAATTTTAAAAAAAAAGAAAAAAGAAAAAGGTTTATCATCAATAATGACAGGACATTTTCCTTTAACGTTCCCGCTGAACCCATGTTCCCGCTTCACGTTTAGACTTTTATAATTAAATTAAAAGAGCACATAATGTACAAATTGTAATTAATAATTAACCGTCGACGCAGCTAATAATGACCTGAAGACTGTAGTGTTGATCGAGTTAACCATTAATGCATGAAGTTTAGTGTTAATTTGACTTCGGGACTCCGGACTTCCTGAATTTTGCCTTGGAAAAAGAAGTGTTGATTCGAAACCCTTATATCGTGATCGTTCGCTAACTTACACTATTAGGCTAAAGATGAATACATGTTGGGATATTGGGGAAAAAAAAAAATAAATAAATAAATAGTGTCTTGAATACTGTTTCCAAATTAAGCAACGAATTCCTTCGCGTTTTTAAAGCGTTCGCTTGACGAAATCAAATTCTTCGAATTCAGATCGGCGGAAACGGTACAGGATGAAGACGCAAACGTCGACCCACGTTAGCACGTTCGGATGAAACCTTCCCTTCAAGCCTCCGATCCGAATAACCAAAGTATGTACACGAGTCCGTTAGCGTTACTGTAACTTCTATGCAAGTACGTGTTCTGATTTTGCAATGCATAAATTCACAAGCATATTATTGTTCATTGTTATTGTTATTATTATTATTATTATTATTATTATTATTACTATGAGAATAAGTTACGGTGACAGATACCTACACAGAAGTTACACTCTACTCATTTCTGTTTGAAAAATCTTTTTTTTTTGGTAACAGTTTCATTGTATTTATTTTAGTTTGTCCATGCTGGCTCTGGAACTACTTCGTAACACACGTACAGCATGATATTATATTTAAGGAACGATCGTTAAAAGCTCGCGTCAGTATCCGCGAGGTCACATGAGGTGCTTTGAGACGCAATCTGTCTTGACGAAAAAGGAAACAGGCACTTCACAACACAATGATCAGCGCTGAATTGCTTTAAAAAAAAAAAAAAAAAAGTTAAAAGACTGAGCATCTAAGAACAAATTTGCTCACAGCGTCCTCTCTTCCGCTTGCTAAGTCGCTATAGATTTATTTATTTATAATTACTGAGTGAGCGAGTAACAATCGTACAGTTGCTTTTAAGTGACGCTCACCAATGAAGCTAATTCAGGTTATTGCTCTCTAGAACAGGAACCTCATCTTGTTAGGTTTCCTTAACATCCATGTTAAGTATTAGTTTTACCAGATGAGCAAATATCCGACAACTATCTCCTGATTTCAGTGCCACACCGAGTTAAAACAGGACTTTATCAGCCGATGAACTGTGGACCTTTCAAATAAATTCTCGCTAGCAGGTCAATCACTGTCCATCCATCCACTGTACCGCTTATCCTACACAGGGTCACGGGGAACCTGGAGCCTATCCCAGGGGACTCGGGGCACAAGGCGGGGGACACCCTGGACGGGGTGCCAACCCATCGCAAGGTACAATCACACACACACACACTACAGACAATTTGGAAACGCCAAATCACCCTACGACACATGTCTTTGGGCTGGGGGAGGAAACCGGAGTACCCGGAGGAAACCTCCGAAGCACGGGGAGGACACGCAAACTCTGCGCGCACAGGGCGGAGGCGGGATTCGAACCCCCAACCGCGGAGGTGTGAGGCAAACGTTCAGATTGAAATGCTGCCGCCCTCCAAAACACAGACACGCCGTCGTCTTCAATTACACTGCGACCTCGGAATATTTTTTTTGATTCGGCATGTTTTCAACTTTGTGAACTCTGCCGTGATCCAAGCGGCGGCTCTTTTTATAGCAGATATTATATATATATATATATATATATATATATATATATATATAAAACGTCGATACGAGGCCATTTATATTGTTAAGACATCTCGTGCTATGTTGCGAATACTGACGTGAGCTTTTTTACATGGAACGCCTTATTCTTTAAATACTGTTTGTGTGTTACGGAGTCGTCACGTGGCTGGACGTAATACGACAA
>CM042543.1:3600000-3615000 GCA_023630585.1 Cranoglanis bouderius
TCACAGACTCGCTTAGACTGACTCGCTCACTCAGACTCGCTTAGACTGACTCGCTCACTCAGACCCGCTTAGACTGACTCGCTCACTCAGACCCGCTTAGACTGACCTGCTCACTCAGACTCGCTTCGACTGACTCGCTCACTCAGATCCGCTTCGACTGACTCGCTCACTCAGATCCGCTTCGACTGACTCGCTCACTCACAGACTCTCTTAGACTGACTCGCTCACTCACAGACTCTCTTAGACTGACTCGCTCACTCACAGACTCTCTTAGACTGACTCGCTCACTCACAGACTCTCTTAGACTGACTCGCTCACTCACAGACTCTCTTAGACTGACTCGCTCACTCAGACTCGCTTAGACTGACTCGCTCACTCACAGACTCTCTTAGACTGTCCTGCTCACTCACAGACTCTCTTAGACTGACCTGCTCACTCACAGACTCTCTTAGATTGACCTGCTCACTCAGACTCGCTTCGACTGACTCGCTCACTCAGACCTACTCACAGACTCGCTTCGACTGACTCGCTCACTCACAGACTCGCTTCGACTGACTCGCTCACTCACAGACTCGCTTCGACTGACTCGCTCACTCTCAGACTCGCTTCGACTGACTCGCTCACTCAGACTCGCTTCGACTGACTCGCTCACTCAGACTCGCTTCGACTGACTCGCTCACTCACAGACTCGCTTCGACTGACTCGCTCACTCACAGACTCGCTTCGACTGACTCGCTCACTCACAGACTCGCTTCGACTGACTCGCTCACTCTCAGACTCGCTTCGACTGACTCGCTCACTCTCAGACTCGCTTCGACTGACTCGCTCACTCTCAGACTCGCTTCGACTGACTCGCTCACTCTCAGACTCGCTTCGACTGACTCGCTCACTCAGACTCGCTTCGACTGACTCGCTCACTCAGACTCGCTTCGACTGACTCGCTCACTCAGACTCGCTTCGACTGACTCGCTCACTCAGACTCGCTTCGACTGACCTGCTCACTCAGACTCGCTTCGACTGACCCGCTCACTCAGACTCGCTTCGACTGACCCGCTCACTCAGACTCGCTTCGACTGACCCGCTCACTCAGACTCGCTTAGACTGACTCGCTCACTCAGACTCGTTTAGACTGACTCGCTCACTCAGACTCGTTTAGACTGACTCGCTCACTCAGACTCGTTTAGACTGACTCGCTCACTCAGACTCGTTTAGACTGACCTGCTCACTCTCAGACTCGCTTAGACTGACTCGCTCACTCAGACTCGCTTAGACTGACTCGCTCACTCAGACTCTCTTAGACTGACCTGCTCACTCACAGACTCTTAGACTGACTCGCTCACTCAAAGACTCGCTTAGACTGACTCGCTCACTCAAAGACTCGCTTAGACTGACTCGCTCACTCAAAGACTCGCTTAGACTGACTCGCTCACTCAGACTCGCTTAGACTGACTCGCTCACTCAGACTCGCTTAGACTGACTCGCTCACTCAGACTCGCTTAGACTGACTCGCTCATTCAGACTCGCTTAGACTGACCTGCTCACTCACAGACTCTTAGACTGACCTGCTCACTCACAGACTCTTAGACTGACCTGCTCACTCACAGACTCTTAGACTGACCTGCTCACTCACAGACTCTTAGACTGACCTGCTCACTCAGACTCGCTTCGACTGACTCGCTCACTCACAGACCCGCTTCGACTGACTCGCTCACTCACAGACCCGCTTCGACTGACTCGCTCACTCACAGACCCGCTTCGACTGACTCGCTCACTCACAGACCCGCTTCGACTGACTCGCTCACTCACAGACTCTCTTAGACTGACCTGCTCACTCACAGACTCTCTTAGATTGACCTGCTCACACAGACTCGCTTCGACTGACTCGCTCACTCAGACTCACTCACAGACTCGCTCACACAGACTCGCTTCGACTGACTCGCTCACTCACAGACTCTCTTAGACTGACCTGCTCACTCACAGACTCGCTTAGACTGACCTGCTCACTCACAGACTCTCTTAGACTGACTCGCTCACTCACAGACTCTCTTAGACTGACTGACTCACTCACTCACAGACTCTCTTAGACTGACTGACTCACTCACAGACTCTCTTAGACTTACCTGCTCACTCACAGACTGTCTTAGACTGACCTGCTCACTCACAGACTCTCTTAGATTGACCTGCTCACAGACTCGCTTCGACTGACTCGCTCACTCAGACTCACTCACATACTCGCTCATTCAGACTCACTCACAGACTCGCTTAGACCGACTTGCTCACTCAGACTCACGGCATGCTTTAGTAATTAATCGTTGGCTAAACACATCTTTATAAAATGTCGTGTAAAGGGGTTTGACTGTTCAGAATAGCAAGCTCCGCCTCTAACAGTGTCCCGTCCACAGAAAAGTACCTACTAGGGAGCAGGAATTGAAAAGGTTTCGGATTTTCTTGCCAATACGCGTACAAAATGAGTTGAGTAATGATGTAAAACAAACCCGTGTTTATAGGTCCGAATGAGAAAGTGCTGATGTGGGATCAGATTCATGGCATGTTTGTGAAAGGACATATGAGCAGATAAGCATCGCAGCTTTATAAATAAGGGCTTCACTCCCTCTGAGCTGAGGTTAACGTTCAGCCACTCAGAGGTTATTTAGCTACACATTGGTTTACAGCCAAGAAAATCAACATCAAAGCCAAAACCTACCGAGGGATGATTTTATCGGGCAGTTTGTATGTCTGTATGGCCATCGGTAACTTCTGCATCTGCCGAGCGTGCTCAAAGAGACCACACAGGTTATGGGAGTACAGCTGGGACGCTTTACCTGCACAACACACACACACACACACACACACACACACACCGTGCAAATGAACACAGAATCAATGTAATGAATGAATGATTGAATAATGTAATTAAAGTGCGGTCGTCCCACTGTGCTCATCCCAGTACTCTTATTCACACTCTGCTATACTATACTAAACTATAATCATTTATAACCATAAAACCATAAAAATGCTACAAAAATTTCAACTTTAATTAAAACTGAAGTGGTTAACTTTGGTTTTAAAAATAATAATAATTTTCATCCTTAACGCCTCTTTAACCAAATACAAAATGTAAACAAAAGATCGACAATTACTTGAATTGCATCTGATAAACTTACAAGTAAGTTAGTTGAACTTCTTAAACGTTCCCAATTTATTCTCAGCTACCAAGCATAAATAATCGACCTCTCTCTCTCCGTCTACATTTTATTTTCCCTGTGTCTGCTTTATAAGAATGCATCAAAAAAAGGTCTTACCGGATATGGAGAAGAGCCAGTTGTTCATCACATATAGCCACGTGCACCTCCGGGGAAATATCTGCCAGAAATCAGCAGGTAAATTAGTCAAAGTGGGCAGTATGGAGTGACTATGGAGTGCTAGCGTGGTGAGTTCAAGCTAAAAATCCCAATCCAATATCCCTCATCTGATATGCATTTAATTGTAGAGTCCCACCTGCTCCATGGAGGTCTCGTGAAGCTCGTTCAGGTTAAGGCTGTAGATTCCTTCCTCGCCTCCGAAAATCAAATACTGATCTGAAATGATAAAAAAAAAAAAAAACGAGATCAATCCAAATCGGCTGTGAGGATTATTTAAACGTGGGAATATTTTAAGTACTTGTCGAGTAATTGGATTGTTATGCGAATGGTATAAAAAATTTTTTAAAAAATGAAGGCTGTGAAAACGCAGCGGCTCGCGGCTTTCAGACCCGTGCCTCGTACCTCTGGTGTCTGGGTTGACCCAGGACGCAGCGCAGTGGATCTTCAGCGGACAGCCGTTAAACACTTTCGAGAAACATGCTCCCATCTGCGCAGAAGAAACCCGTGTTTATCAGAGGAACACGCTTTTTTTTTCCCTCCACAATATAAAGGACAAAATATTACATAATCACATGTGGAAGTTCTCCAACCTTTCCTCACAGCATCACGTCCTTATCCTTCCCTCACTAGTAATCAGGAGTAATTAATAATTAGGAGCCGTTCATTTCATAATACACGGAAGAGTAGCTGTTTCTATGGCAACACGCAACAGCAAAACCCCATTTTAGTGTCATAAATGCTTTTACACATGAGTCAGGAGCGCTGTGTGGCGTGGTTGTGTATTTTGTAAATACAGTATTTGTAAGATTCCACTCGATAAAAAGCTACAACTGATCAACAGAGCGTTGCATTGTAATGTGTGGAAGCAACACACATTACAATGGTGGGGGGGGGGGCTAATTTAATGATCTAGCCAATGATCTAGCCAATGAGTGAACCAAGAGAGCTAAATGGGCCGTGCCTGATCTCCGTGGGTGGGAGGAGCATACTCTCTGTCCACTTGTCAATCACAGCGAGACTAGCCAATCATTGGTATCTGTGAGCTCGTGTATGTGGAATATGGCGGATGGTGCTTTCTTTAGAATGCGTCTTACACCGCCCGGTGATGCTTCGTTGCTGTCGTCCGATAGAGGAGAGTTCACTAGTGAGTGGGAATTGGGGCGGAAGTGAGGCAAAGACATTTACCCCTACATCACCTCCAAAGTTTATCCCTACACTGTCAACTTCTCGGCATCATGTGATCAGTTAGTGTACAAGCTACTAAATAAATAACAAAGAGTCTGGCTGGATCCGAGTGCGAGGACTGAATGTGTCTGGAGTCATTCCTGTAACGACTGTTGCGGAAATGCGAGCGGACGTATCCAAGATCCGACGTGGTCGTTCCGTAACGCGGCTCTCGGATCTGTCGTCACGGTGACGTTTCTCGCGTGTGTGTGTCAGACAGGAGGTGAAGCAGCTGATGTACTCACGTGCACTTTAGGAGTGGGAGGCAGACCGTTACACATCGGCTTCTGCGGCGACAGCGAGACACGAGTTAAAATAATCCACGGATAAGACATAAACAAACGAACAGCGCCGGACTGGAGGGTAAATCGGACTCACGGGAACGTCTTTACTCCTGCGACTGGGAATGGTGGGGAGAGTCGACTGTCTTTCCCTCTCTCCGTTCTGCGATGATGCACTCAATCCGTTACCTACACACACACACACACACACAAACACAAACACACACACACACACACACACACAAACACACACACAAACTCATCATCCTTACAGAAGAACCCATTAGAACCCTGTCCACTTTTCGGTGTAGATCTGTTCATTATATTCGTCTAGCTACTGCAATAAAAACCTCTCATTAGAACTCTTCTTATAACACATCGATTTAAGTAACACTTAATTCAACAAGCTAGCTATTCATCTATTTATCTATTTATGTTCAGTTCCTTCATAACGACTCCTCAGTAACGTACTCAGCAGCTATCTCGAGGTCTCCGCCTTGTTAACACACGCAGACGAGATCTGCGTCCCGGTAAATACTAATAAACACCATGCACACCATGACGGGTTAATACACACCACATACAGTAGTGTATCAGTGCTGGTTGACGTCGCTGAATCATCGTGGATGCTAAATGCTAACTTAACAGAGCTGAAAAAAAAAAAAACAAACAAAAAAAACAACAACAACAAAAAAAAAAGACGCAATTTTTTTCCCCAACAGTTCCAGAAGTTTCTCTCTCGTTCATTCCCTCCGTAGATGTTTCGGAAAACCAGGACGTTACGAGATGAACCGCGGTCTTCATCCTCCACTGTTAGGAAACGTCACAGCGATCCATCCGTTTGTGATCGCACCGACTTTCTCGTACTCAAGCTAAAACTCGGGCCAAAATAAAATCCCATTTCGGCGACGTACACCTGTCAATCAACCCCTGTGGGCGGGACTTGTGAAGGGGAGGAAGTGAGGAACGCCCGGAAAATGCCGCAATATAAGGTCGATTGTTTAATTCTCTCGAGCAAGCTGGCTAGCTTTTACTTCCAGACGCAAGGGTGTTGGAACAACTTCACGCTTGCAGTTTCCATGGTTACAGCGACGACGGGTGTTGGTTTAGGTTCGTGTGTAGTGTAGTGCCTCTGTCAATCAATCGGGATTTTAAAAAAAAAAATTTTATTTTAAAAAGCAACGCATTTTTACTTCTGGAACTTTCCTGTTCAGCTCTGGGTTGTTTGCGGTTTAAGACGTAACCATGTGAAAAGTTAAACACACACTCGCTACAGCATTACTTATCAACATTAAAATGTTTCCATCAGCCTTTACGTCATCTTTTCACTTTTTCACCTCAAATAGTTTTAAGCCTTATATTTAGGTGTTTATTTCTTCATGTTCGGAGTAAAATTCACGTTACAGCAGGTGGATGGAAACTCCATTGGGGTCAATGGAAGCCACTACACGTCTACCGCGATTTTTTTTTTACAACATCTACCAATCACAGACCGGCATCTGGCTACCGGGTGGGGGGGCGGAGCCAGGCTTACTGTCTTCCTTCTGCTCCTCTGCGTGAAGCCAGTCCCAGAACCTAAAACTCCCATCATCCCCTTCGGGCTCTGTCTGAGCGTGCTCGGGAGGCCCTTTACCTAAGCTGCTGCGTCTCAGGGGGGGCAGGCGAGGGGGCGGCGGCCTGGGGGGCACACAGGAGGTGGGGCGAGGAGGAGGGGCGGGGCTTGAGGAGACAGGGCAACGTTTGATGGTCCCCTGTCCGGCGACGTCCTCTCCGTCAGGGTCGTTCTGAGGAGGGCCGAGAGACTTCGGCTAAGGGGGAGAGAGAGACAGAGAGAGAGATATAGAACCAAACAAAGAGAGACAGAGAGATAGATAGAGAGATAGAACCAAACAAAGAGAGACAGAGAGATAGATAGAGAGATAGAACCAAACAAAGAGAGACAGAGAGATAGATAGAGAGATAGAACCAAACAAAGAGAGACAGAGAGATAGATAGAGAGATAGAACCAAACAAAGAGAGACAGAGACAGACAGACAGACAGATAGAAACAAACAGAGAGACAGACAGACAGACAGATAGAAACAAACAAAGAGAGACAGAGACAGACAGACAGAGAACAAGAACCAAACAGAGACAGAGACAGACAGACAGACAGACAGACAGAAACAAACAAAGAGAGACAGACAGACAGACAGACACATAGAAACAAACAAAGAGAGACAGAGACAGACATACAGAGAACAAGAAACAAACAAACAGAGACAGAGACAGACAGACAGACAGACACATAGAAACAAACAAAGAGAGACAGAGACAGACATACAGAGAACAAGAAACAAACAGAGACAGAGACAGACAGACAGACAGACACAAATAAAGAGAGACAGACAGACACATAGAAACAAACAAAGAGAGACAGACAGACAGACAGAGAACAAGAAACAAAAACAGAGACAGAGACAGACAGAAACAAACAAAGAGAGACAGACAGACAGATAGAAACAAACAAAGAGAGACAGAGACAGACAGAGACAGACAGACAGAGAACAAGAAACAAACAAACAGAGACAGAGACAGACAGAAACAAACAAAGAGAGACAGACAGACACATAGAAACAAACAAAGAGAGACAGAGACAGACAGAGACAGACAGACAGAGAACAAGAAACAAACAAACAGAGACAGACAGAGAACAAGAGAGACAGAGACAGATAGAGATAGATAGAACCAAATAAAGAGAGACAGACAGACAGAGAGTGAGAGCGTGAAAGAGAGACAGAGAGACACACACAGAGATAGACAGATAGAAACAAACAAACAGCAAGACAGACAGACAGACAGACAGATAGAGATAGAGAGAGAGAGAGAGAGAGAGAGAGAGAGAGAGAGAGAGAGAGAGAGAGAGAGAGACAGACAGAAAGAGAGGCAGACAGAGAGAGAGAGAGACAGAGAGAGAGATGGAGCATGAGAGACACACAGATAAATAGATAGATAGATAGATACAGAGAAAGTCAGACAGAGAGATACTGTTTGAATATATTAAATATTTAATTGTAATTCAAATTCTACTACACTAGATGCCTTTTGTTCGTGTGTGTGTGTGTGTGTGTGTGTGTGTGTGTGTGTGTGTGTGTTCTCACCTTAGGGGGTAACGGGGGAGGGACTTTAGGCCTCATTGTGGAACTGGAGTTTGAACTGAGGAATCAGACATGCAGTTTAGACTATTAGATCACACACTCACACACACACACACACACACACACACACACACACACACACACACACACACAGTATCCATAACCATACAGAATCACAGAGTAAATGGAAAGATTATAATGACATACAATGACATGCAGCTTTCTCATGACAGGCTCACACGGCGACCAATCAGATGAGGAGGAGCTAATTTATGCGTCTCATCCAAACAAGCTTTGAGTGAGTTAAAGCTCAGCTCCTGAATGAAACACAGCCCAGGTAGTGTAGCGGCAGGTGATTATTCTGTTACTGTGTTATTACTGCTGGTGCTTAGTAGTAAGTGTAGCAAAGCATCATGGGATTTTGTCTGGACACATTCCCACCTGTTTCTCTTTTTTCTTTGCCTGAGGCACAAAACGTCTTCCAACACCACAAACACGAAGCATGAAGAGTTAGTGATGACAGGCTGGGACATGCTCCCTCTCTCTCACTCTTACGCACACACACACACACACAGCGCTCATTCTAACACTGCATGCACACTCAGACAGGGAATAGGACACAGCTGAAGAGAAAAGTGAGCTTCAGATCGAGTGCTGATTCAAAGACACCACTAGAGACCACCTGAGGCTCATTAAGGTGGTGATGACAAGCAACCATGCGTGTGTGTGTGCGTGTGTGTGTGTGTGTGTGTGTGTGTGAGAGAGAGAGAGAGAGAGAGAGAGAGCGAGCTGGCATATCAACACTCTTACTCTCAGACACTTACTGTCCAGCTTCATCATCACCATCCTCCTCATCCTCCTCTAAATGTGTCACATGACCCCTGAGAGAAATGAAGAGGGCGGAGACTAAGAGGGCGTGGCAGCCACAGAAAAGGGCAATGAACAAGCGTTATGGAGAGAAACACACACACACACACACACACACACACACACGCCTACACACACACGCCTACACACACACTCGTGAGGACAGCTAAGCGGCGCTAAGCAGAGGGAGTTAGTCTACTCGGCTAATGGGGTGGGAGGAGTTAACTAGCGCTGACCAATCGGGGCAGTGGGTGGGGCTTAACTTACCTCTGATTGAGTTCCTCTGCTACTGATTTTAACAGACTCCTAAAAAAGAGGAAGATGAACGGAGAGACAGAAAAAGGCCAACAGAGTAAGAGGGACAGAAGGAGTCTGTCTGGTCACACACACACACACACACACACACACACACACACACACACAAACACACACACAAACACACACACACACACACACACACACACACACACACACACAAACACACACACACACACACACGACACAAACAGATATATTAAACGCTTCACACACACAAAATAAACACACAACAGTACACTTACTTATGATCACCCAGTAAACTCTGCGGCTCCAACTGCAGTTCCTGTGACAGGATACACACTTTCTCAGAGATTTAAACCCACACACTCTATACACACACACACTCTATACACACACACACTCTATACACACACACACTCTATACACACACACACTCTATACACACACACACTCTATACACACACACACTCTATATACACACACACAGTGTTACATACTGGTTCATGCAGCTCCGTCTCTTTCCACAGCGGAGGATCAAACTTCACCTGATCAACTGTAACCCACAGAGAGAAAGATGTCACTCTCACTCACTCACACACACACACACACACACACACACACACACACACACACACACACACACACACAAGCACTGCAACATGCACAGACCCATATAAACTGTCAATAAACCCATATAAACACACAAGTCTGATGAAAATCAGTGTTTTGGTCCTTAAAACAGAATTCCCAACAAAATCGCCTGTCAGATTTCCCAGTCAGAATTGCCAACAAAATTCTCAGGTAGAATTCCCCACCAAAAAAAATTCCAGTCATCATTCCCAGACAGAATTCTTGGTCAGCATTCCCAACAAAATTCCCAGTCATCATTCCCAGTCAGAATTCCCAACAAAATTCATAATCAGTATTTCCAGTCAGACTTCCACAACAAAATTAGTCAGAATTCCCTGCACAAAAATTCCCAGTCAACATTCCCAACAAAATTCCCAGTCAGCATTCCCAACCAAATTCCCAGTCAGCATTCCCAACCAAATTCCCAGTCAGCATTCCCAACCTAATTACCCCTTAATGTCTGAAAAGCTTCATCCACCCACACCCAAACACTCATACACATTCTCACACACTCCCAAACATGAAAACACACAGCGCACACTCTCTCTCTCTCTCTCTCTCTCACACACACACACACACACACACACACACACACACACACACACACTCATACACATTCTCACACACTCCCAAACATGAAAACACACACAGCGCACATACACACACACACACACACACACACACACACACACACACTCTCTCTCTCTCTCTCTCTCTCACACACACACATTCTCACACACTCCCAAACATGAAAACACACACAGCGCACATACACACACACACACACACACACACACACACACACACACACTCTCTCTCTCTCTCTCTCTCTCACACACACACACACACACACACACACACACACACACACACACACACACACTCACAGTTGATCTCAGACAGAGTCTTTTTATCCCGTGAACTTCGGCTTGCTGACGTGATCCGCTGAGGCACGTGCACCGGAGACTGTAAACACACACACACACACACACACACACACACACACACACACACACACACATATTACAATACATTTTCATAATAAAAAGCACACAATGTCCCCAGTAACAGAGTCACTAATCCCCAGTGTCTTTTCATGAATCATTATTTAGAATGTTCTATGCATATAAATTTGATTTATGGAAAATCTGATAGTAATTAAAAGGTAGAGACACTGAACTGATACTCAGCAAAACCTGGTGGATATCGGAGAGAAAAAAAAAAAAAGAAGAAGAAAAAGATTGTAATTGGATTTGGATAATATTTATTTGGAGCTGGAAATATACTGTACGCCTATAAAGAGACACGACTGTATTATTTATTAGGATTGATTTTTATTATATTTATACTTCATAGTATTTATTATATCTGAAATGCACGTGATTTTGTGTGAAGGAATTTAACTGAATGAAAATGCTGAGGTTTTGTGTTTTTTTATTATAGATTTTTTTCCCCTGAATTTTTGAGTCTTCAGTTTAAAAATTTTAAATCTTAGTAGTTTTTAAAGAAATAATGAATAGCGGATAAGCATCGGGATCGGTCGGTACCCCAGGTTTCGGTATCAGGAACATGAACGAAACGGAAAAAGTGCTATCGTGCTGATAATATTTACGAAACCAGTATGACCAGTGCCAAATGTCAAAGGTCGTGACCTCACCTCAGGTTCGGCTTCCTCGTCCTCGGCGTCGTGGCTATCCTCCATGTCGGCGTGGTCGGGGTTGCTGGCTTTGTCCAGCAGCTCGATGGCGAGGGTGCGACTCAGCGGCTGTGATACGAACGGGTGCTGGACGAGACAGGAAGTGAGCTTATGTGATGTCAGCGAGCGGTGCAATGTGATTGGACGAAAGCCTGTTTTTTTTTTTTTTAAACACTCCCTCGTTAACTTTACTACCCAAGTCCTGCATTACCAGTGTGTAGGAAGTATTTCATTGAAATCATATACGGCGCAATTTCGGCATGCTAGTTATTGTGCTAATAGCTGGTTTGCTAACTAGCTAGCGCTTAAATAGCCAGCTTACTTCTGTACGTTCATGAGATTATTTACTATAGATGTTTTATGTTGGTATAATTTGACTAATAACCAGTTGGTCTGGTGTTTTGTGTTGATGTAAATACTTACATCATTTCCTGTATTTGTTGCCTTTGAGTGTATAATTGGATTTCAATAGCAGCTGGTTGCTAAGTAAATAGCATGCTAAATATTTTTGCTTGACTTGGTTCAGTATACTCACCAGACATGTCCTAATCATTTCATCATTTCCTATACTGCTTGCATTAGGGTGTAAAGTTATTATTATTATTATTATTATTATTATTATTTTAATCTTGTTTTCTAACTAGCTAGTATTTTGTTACTGTCCTGTAATTGTTGCCTTTGGGTGTACGATTAGCTGGTTTGCTAACTAGCCAGTATGACTAAATAAATACAGTGTATTATTATCGTTGTTGATACATAACCTCCATTTATGCCAAAAAACAACTGAAACACCCCTAAAAACTGGGACTGGGAGTCCAAACAAGGAGAAATCTTTAACAAGTGGACGAGGGAGAGTTAAAACGGTTGCTGGAACACATTAAGAACACGACACGCACCTGCAGCAGTTTATCCGCCGTCGGTCTCTTCTTAGGGTTTTTAATCAGCGCCATTTTCACAAAGTGATGAAAGTTATTCGTCCTGAGTGCAGAAGAAGAGAGGACTTCTTTTTATCACTTCTTACAACATCTAAAAAGGCAAAAGCTTCTAAAAATGTCTTTAATATGTCTCACACACACACACACACACACACACACACACACACACACACACACACACACACACACACACTCACCATTTGAGTTTATCTTTCAGTTTAGGAGGCTGGAAGTTGCTCTTGGTCATGAGGAAAAGTGCTCTGATGGAGAGAGACAAGAAAATCAATGTACACTCATACACACTTATACACAAGCATGTGCTCGCACGCGCACACACACACACACACACACACACCTCATTGGGTGCAGGTCGAACATGGGGGGTTGCAGCTCGGCCAGTTCTATAGCAGTGATGCCCACGGCCCAGATATCACACAGCTGATTATAACCTCCTTTACGCTCTACTGCAGCCACCTCTGGAGCCATCCTATACACACACACACACACACAGAGCCAGAGAGAGAGAGAGAGAGAGAGTGTGAGAGAGAGTATTGTTATTCACTTGAATGCAGTGTTATTAATTAGAGATGGCATGATACCATTCTTTCTTTTCTGATACTGAAACCTTGAATGACACAGAGGCCACGCCTCCTTCACCAAGACTGGCACAGTGGCCACGCCTCCTTCACCAAGACTGGCACAGAGGCCACGCCTCCTTCACCAAGACTGGCACAGAGGCCACGCCTCCTTCACCAAGACTGGCACAGAGGCCACGCCTCCTTCACCAAGACTAACAGGCACGGAGGCCACGCCTCCTTCACCAAGACTAACAGGCACGGAGGCCACGCCTCCTTCACCAAGACTAACAGGCACAGAGGCCACGCCTCCTTCACCAAGACTAACAGACACAGAGGCCACGCCTCCTTCACCAAGACCAACAGACACAGAGGCCACGCCTCCTTCACCAAGACCAACAGACACAGAGGCCACGCCTCCTTCACCAAGACCAACAGACACAGAGGCCACGCCTCCTTCACCAAGACTAATAGACACAGAGGCCACGCCTCCTTCACTAAGACCAACAGACACAGAGGCCACGCCTCCTTCACTAAGACCAACAGACAGAGGCCACGCCTCCTTCACTAAGACCAACAGACAGAGGCCACGCCTCCTTCACTAAGACCAACAGACAGAGGCCACGCCTCCTTCACTAAAACCAACAGACAGAGGCCACACCTCCTTCACTAAGACCAACAGACAGAGGCCACGCCTCCTTCACTAAGACCAACAGACAGAGGCCACGCCTCCTTCACTAAGACTAACAGACACAGAGGCCACGCCTCCTTCACTGAGACTAACAGACAGAGGCCACACCTCCTTCACTGAGACTGACAAACACAGAGGCCACGCCTCCTTTTAGAAAGCCAGAAGAACAGAGTTCAGACTTACCAATATGGCGTCCCAATGAAGGACTTCCTCTTGGCCAGAGTGGCTGAGATCTGAGCCGAGACGCCGAAATCCGCTACAGAGACAGAAACACAGACGATCTTTAATATTATACATCCAATTTATAATTCTAATTTAGATACCTGTACACATCATTTGGCTCACCCAGCTTCACATAGCCGTTGTCAGTTAGTAAGATATTTGCTCCCTGTGAGGAAAAAAAACAAAACAGATGTGAAGAAACTTACCTTACTGAAGGTAACTAATGCAAAGGTCAAAGGTTAAAGCTGGATCATGTGGAAGCTTACCTTAATGTCTCTGTGCATCTTGCATTTGTTATGGAGGTAGTACAGGCCCTGAGACACACACAGTACACTTTACACTCATGTTTATGCAACTCTGGGTGTGTGTGTGTGCGCGTGTATGTGTGTGTGGGGGTGTGTGCGTGGGGGTGTGTGGGGGTGTGTGTGTGTGGGGGTGTGTGTGGGGGGTGTGTGTGGGTGTGTGTGTGTACACAGAAGTGTGTTTATTGTGCTGAATCCACATTTATCCCATGCCCTAATGCTTTTATGTATGTGTGTGTGTGTGTGTGTGTGGGTGTGTGTGTACACAGAAGTGTGTTTATTGTGCTGAATCCACATTTATCCCATGCCCTAATGCTTTTATGTATGTGTGTGTGTGTGTGTGTGTGTGTGTATATATGTGTGTGTGTGTGTGTGTGTGTGTCCCTGAAGGGTCTCCCGTGATACGTATGCAATCTGCGACTCCAGCAAAGGTCCAGTCACTGACAGTGACAGAGAGAGAGAGAGAGAGAGAGAGAGAGAGAGAGAGAGAGAGAGAGAGAGACAGAGAGAGAGAGACAGAGAGAGAGAGAGAGAGAGAGACATTTGCAGCCGTTTTATCTTGCATGCTAACATTAGCTGGATAGATAAAAGTGTGTGCTTTGTGTTTCTCTGTACTTCATATGTGAGTCAATTGATCCATAAAAAAAACAAAAAACTGACTAATCCTTCCCCCACAGCAGCACATACCATCTTCAGAGCCACTTGGGGCACGTCCCAAACCATATTCTGCCCTACTGAACAGTATGCTAGAACACCTATGGTATCATTGCATTACAAAATGTTTTAATGCATGTAGCTA
>CM042543.1:3617500-3637500 GCA_023630585.1 Cranoglanis bouderius
ATTAATGCACACATGCAGGTTTGGTTAATTATTGCACTGTGTGTGTGTGTGTGTGTGTGTGTGTGTGTGTGTGTGTGAGAGTGAGAGAGAGAGAGAGTGTTTATCTCTGATAGCTGGAGGAAAGGACGCACGGATATGTACCTGGTTCCAGTTTAATGACTTTGATGGCTGCCAGCTCTCCCGTGTTGACATTTCGTGCCTGAGGAGATAAAAAGAGAAGAGGCAGAAAAGGAAAAAAGAAAAAAGTGTTGTTTTTTTTTTTTAAACCAAGATTCCACAAATTTAAACCCAAATGTATGCGTCATAAATAAATAAAAAGATTTAATGAATGTTTAAAGATCTGTCAAAGTTTTTTTCTTCACAATTTAAAAGAAATCACATCAGCTGCTACTGGTCAGTCTGTTAAATCATCACATCACCCAGCCCTAAAAGTATCTACTTTATACCTCAATGAAAGCCAAAATTTTATTAAATCACATCACACCAAATCGAATCGTAACACCCTGAATCAGAATTGAATCAAATCATAACCCTCTGAATCAGAATCGAATTATAACCCCCTGAATCATAAACAAATCAAATCATAACCCCCTGAATCGGAATCTAATCCAATCATAACCCCTTGAATCGGAATCGGAATCGAATCAAATCATAACCCCATGAATCAGAATTGAATCAAATCATAACCCCCTGAATCGGAATCGAATTGTAACCCCCTGAATCGGAATCGAATTGTAACCCCCTGAATCAGGATCGAATCAAATCATAAGCCACTGAATCGGAATCGAATTGTAAACCCCTGAATCAGAATCGAATCAAATCATAAGCCACTGAATCGGAATCGAATTGTAACCCCCTGAATCAGAATCGAATCAAATCGTAAGCCCCTGAATCGGAACTGAACCCAACTGTAAGCCCCTGAATCTGAATCGATTTTGTGACAATAGTCAATCATCAGGTTTCTCTGTAACATGACAAGCTCTGATTTTTTTGTCTTATTATCTAAATAATAATAATAATAATAATAATAATAATAATAATAATAATAATAATGAGAGGCTGGTGAAGGATTATAGATTGTTTAAAGCTGCTATAACATAAGTGATAACAAGACCTAACCTGTTTTAAGGACATCTCCAAACATTAAATATAACTATATACAAATAAGAAAAACACCATTTGCCATTCTTTAATAAATGAATAGAAATTGTAATTGTTGGCATTTTTGCTGTGGTATATGAGGAATGAAACCTCTTTATTATGATGCGTTTATTTAGATTTAGGTTGCAGAACTGAGCACAAAATCATTTTAGCCGTTACAGTGCAGCCCTACGACAGATTAACAGCTTATAAAAATAATCGTTACACAGCT
This sequence comes from Cranoglanis bouderius, assembly GCA_023630585.1. Classification (NCBI taxonomy): domain Eukaryota; kingdom Metazoa; phylum Chordata; class Actinopteri; order Siluriformes; family Cranoglanididae; genus Cranoglanis; species Cranoglanis bouderius. Next base: position 3,618,873 of record CM042543.1, read on the forward strand.
GTACATTTGACGTTTATTTGCTTTTCAGATCTTCTGTCTGATTTATGAGAAACCTCCGTCAGCCTGTCAGCAGCTTTTCCGTGGAAAATGAATGGAATGTTCGGAATCCTTATAAGTGTTTTTCTCCTTTTCTGCCATTTCTGGGGTGAACGTTGGAGGTCGGTTGCAGCTGAGAAACATTTAAGCGAGTCGGAGTTTTAGGTTTTTCACGATTTCATACGCAGGCCAAAGGTTCGCAGAGGAAAAGAGTTTCCTGTGACGCAGAACATATATCATCGTATAAGTGATTAGGGAAAAAAAATGGAGACATTCAGATAAACCGAGTGCTAGTTAGCGAGGTTGTGCAGACACACACACACACACACACACACACACACACACAATGGCGTTTCTGTATGGCTTCACTGAGAGACACCAGTCTACCAGAACAGCAGATCTGAGGTCATCGCAGAACAGAGGGATGGAAAAAGAGAGGAAGAAGAAGGAACATTCCCTTTATCGCTCTGTTCCCATCACCAGGCAATACTGTCTAGGGGACGATGAATTTTAACCTGGGTTCATGTTAGCAGACCAAAAGTCGTTCGCATGGTCAGGTATAGAGGCTGCGGCCATCTTTACTTGTGGGCGTGAACACGCCGGCTTTTTTTTTTTTTTTTTTTAAACTTATTACTAAAAACACGATTCTCAGCAGAATTGGACTTAGGGCTAAGGAACATCCGAATGCCGTGTTGAGTGAGAGAAGGCGTGTAGTAAGAAACATTTGCGGTAAGAAGTAATTTATTGTATCTGGCAGACGCCCTTATCCAGAGCGACTTGCATTTCTCATTTATACAACTGAGCAGTTGAGGGTTAAGGGCCTTGCTCAGGGGCCCAGCAGTGGCAGCTTGGTGGTGCTGAGATCTGAACTCATGAACTTCCGATCAGAAGTCCAACGTCTTAACCACTGAGCTACCACATCCCACAGACTGGCATTTAAGATGGATAAGACCTCGTGATTTGTAAGATCCGTTACACCAAGATTAAATATTTTACTTTAAACACAGCAAGTATGAGAAATCACATCAGGTGTTTCCTCCCAGAGCTAGCTAGGAAAAACTGTCCTGGCTAACCAGAGAGCCCTTGAACAGGCACTCGTATTAAAGTTGGCACCCAATTCCGATAGGGCAAAAAAATAAAAGTAAACACATCCCAACATGCATTGTTAAGGATCTGCGTCCTTTTCTATAACACGCAAAACTCGGACCCGAGGTACGACATCCCATCCCGAGGTACGACATCCCATCCCATTGTTTCTCCACAGACCTGGCCATACATCCAACACTGTACAGCGACACAAAAGCCTGAGTAACGGAGATGCTTCATGAATCAATTTAAAATCGATTCGTAACCCTGTGAATCGGAAAAGAATTACAACCCCCTAAATCGGAAATCAAATCAAATGATAAGCCCCTGAATCTGAATCGAATTGAATCTTAACCCCCCGAATAGGAATCAAATCCAAATATAACCCCTCAATCGGTCCAGAATCGTAACCCCTTGAATCTGAATCGAACTGAATCTCAACCCCTGAATCGAATACAAACTGAGATGTAATCAGAAAACTATCAGAAACTGAATCAGAAACTAATCAAATTCTAACCCTCTGAATCGGAAACAAACCGTAACCCCTGAATCGAAATCAAATCGACTCATAACCCCCTGAAACGAAATCAAATCATAACCCTCTGAATCGGAATCGACTCAAATCATAACCCTCTGAAATGGAATTGAATCGAAACCCCCTGAATCAGAATCAGATTGAATCGAATGCACAGTGAATTTGAATCAAATAGTAACCCCCTGAACAAGAATCAAATCATACTGTAACCCTCTGAATCAGAATCAAATCATAACCCTCTGAAATGGAACTGAATCGAAACCCCTTGAATCAGTATCGAACTGAATCGAAACTGGCGTGAATCTGAATCAAATAGTAACCCTCTGAGTCGGGATCAAATTCACAACCCCCCCGAATAGGAACTGAACTGAATCGAACCCCCTGATTCGGATTGAATTGAATCACAACCACTCGAATCGAAATTCATTTATAATGTAATCCCTTGAATCCAAAATCGAATCAAACTGTAACCCTCTGAATCGAAACGAATCACAACCCCCTGAAATGCGGAATCGAATCCAATCGTGAGGCATGCGATGATTTGTAATATAAACATATTCACTACGGACAGAAGGCTCTTTTCAGTTCCAACTCCAGTCATCATTCCAGGGCCTCTCTCCACTGCGGAGATATTTCTCATCTAGTCTGTTACCACAGTTATTTATTTATTTTAAACAAAAGGGTCTCATTAGAATTATTTTTAGACATCGCCCAGCCCAAATTGTCATCCTGAAATGTAAGAGTGCTAAGTGGTATGTTCTTGCTTGGACACAAAGCACAAAACACAAACCTCAGAGGCTGATAAACAAACTGACTCTCTGATATTCGGCCACGATTTTTCATTGATCCTGATGTCACGATACCAAAACAGACTCCGAAACCTCCTATAACTGAGCAGCAGGAATAACCCCGGGTCATATATCCTGTCTGAAGTGACACGTTGGTAAAGATGGTGTTGCATCCTGTGGGAAAAGAGGTTGCTTCGGTATAAAGCCTTTTCAGGAAGCCCTCGCTCTTTTCTGTTGTCCGTCGCCGAGACCGAACTGAAACCAGGCGATGACCGAGTTTGAGTATTTCACTGCAGGACGATGAAATATAAATGAGGTTTAAAACGATGTGTCGGAGAACTGGGGGTTTTAGATAAGTCAGTGACTTTCTAGAACATGTGCTTCAAAATGAAGTGCATGGAATTGCACTATGATGACCTGCTATGATGTCATGAGGACACGCCCATCAGAGGTCCTCCAGCATCCAACATCATTAACGTCCTACATACGACCGGAAATCTTATCATATTTAAAACGGTGTAGTGTTGGTGTAGTGTTGGTGATTCCCCCCCCCCCCCCCCCCCCCAACCGGGGTTACTGTTAACCTTTAACTGTTTAAACCGTTGATTATTTTCCTCTAAGCGTTTTATTCCTCTGATTCCACGGCGATTTGCCAACGGTTACAATTTTATATCAATTAAAGGAACAACGTGAGGTAATTTTCTTCTGTTTATAGTCTCGTGGAATGTCCGCGAGACAAGTTAGTTCCCGTCATCGCGTTATGGCGGCTAATTACTGGGGAAAAAAAAAACGCAAACCGTAAACTCCTCTGCCCTGAAGATGTCGGAAAAACTTAAAAGTTACGGCTTTACCTCGCCTGTTAGAAACCTACCAGCCAATCAAATGAGAGTATTTTCCGTAGCTATGGTGGAACGTGCCGTCCGAGATAATCAATCGGACCTCATTTATCAAACTGGATACGGACAAGTTTACTCGGAAATCTTCTGCGGGAGCTTTTACACGAGAAGTGGTGGAGGTGGTCATGAAAATCCGGTTAGTTCGGGAAAAAAAAACGTAAGTTTGTGTAACTCTGCGTATAAGGAGACTCGCTAGCATGAAACTCGTGTAATCTGCGATAACTTACTGAGATTTTATATAAGAATTAGATACAAATTAGTTTAAATTACTTTTGAAGTTTAAGTAGCCTACAAATTTCCTATTAATGACTTGAAAGGTCCAAACAAACCTATAAATTAAGACAAATCTATTATGACAAAAGTAACGACGCCCTAGGGAGAGTTAGTGTGTGCTTACGGTAGCCGACACGCTGCAGTGGCGGAGCTGCATTACTGGAATGTTTATCCCATGCCATGCTTAGGAGGTGCTCTTTCACCGTTCAGTTGTCATTTTGACATTTTCAGCTCTCTGTGAGCGTTGCCTTTTATGGATTTTTTGTGGGCGGGGCTAAATGTAAACGTCCCGTGAACATACTCGGTCATTTGTGGCTGATCGGCATTCGGCGTTTCGGAAAGTCTTGTAAATCTGGAGGGGCTTTTTAATTCGTTTTGGCCTACAAAAAAAACGTTTACAACACATCTTTACTAAAAGATTTGTGTATTTTACTGAATATTTCGAGATGTTCCTGGTGACCACCGGAGGCGAATCCGCAACAAGGCCATTTTTAAGCGGCCTCTTTTGACGTGTTCGGCCCACGGCTCGCCAGCCAAAACTCTGGCATTTTAAATTTGCTAAAAGAGCAGAGTCCATGTTACGGTTGGCAAAGTGCTGAACACACACACACACACACACACACACACACATACACACACCACAAAAATGAGGAAATGGGAACAATTAGGAGCAAACAGGATGGATAGAACTCCAGCTTTGTGCACATGTCTGTAGGCCTGTGTATACACACACACACACACACACACACACACACACACACACATACACACACACACACACACACACACACACATACTTGCATCCCCAACCCGAGGCATTTCCCACCTACAGAGGAAGTCAGACACACATTTTCTTCCCTATGAGCCGGAGGTTTGATTACATCGCACGTCTTCATCCTGACTTTCCCACAAGAATCTAACACATCTAACACACACACACACACACACACACACACACACACACACACACACACACACACACACACACACACACACACACACACACACACACCCCTTGGTAGTCACCATCTGCCACTTTGCAGTCCCAGTGCACTGTGTCTTCCTCTTTTAAAAACAGACTGTGTCCTCAATTCACTCACGTTTACTTCACGAGCCCCAGATACACAGCTAGATAGTGTATGATTATAATAACACCGCGTGCACCCTATGTAGTGAACTACGTCCGACAAGAAAGCATAAATAAACAGAAAACAGCCAAATGTGGCTCAAATCACAAATGTCTCTCTACGTCTTGAGCCCTACGTAGTCCAACAGCAGGGTGTGGAAGCTAGTGCACTTCCATAGAAAGTGAGGTGTCATTTGGTATTTAGCCACTTAAGACAGTTTGGGCCACATCTTTCACATTTTCCCTGTACTTGTCTTCTCAAAAATTCCTCCTCGTTGGACATATAGTGCACTACGTAGGTTATAGAAGCTAGTGTGTTTGTATAGGAAAAGTAAGGTGTCATTTGGTATTTGGCCGGAAAGAGTATAAATAACAGTTTGCACCACATTGGTCACCTTTTCATTTTACTTGTCTTAAATCCCCCCTCACCGAACCTAGTGCACTTGTATAGGAATTATTTAGCGCCCTATTTAGTGCACTGTATGTCCGATGGGAAGAACTGTAGCATTATAAAAACAGATTACGGAAAAGCAGATAAGCATGGCCCAAACAGTGCATCTTCCGAACCCCATCACTGCAAGAACCAGTGGGGAGATATTTAAGATTTAATCCAAAAAAATTTAATAAAATAAAGAAAATACATTAGTCTGCTCTCTGGCTGAATCTCAAATGACTATTTATTTCTTACTGAAGTGCACTACATATAGAATGCTATTTTCTGAACCCTATCTACTGCACTAAAAGTCCAAAGAGGAGCCATTTAAGATTTTGCCCTAGAAAAAAAAATAAAACGTTTTATTTTTTAAAAAGGAATTGTGGATCAGTACGTCTCAAATGTATTTTCCTCTCTGGCTGCATCCCAAATGACCATTTAGTTCCTATATAAAGTATTAGGCACTACATATGGCATGAAATAACAGCTCCTAAGCCTTACATAGTGCACTACAGGCTCAAAATTAAACATTTGGCGTAAGACAAATAAAGGAAAAGCAGATACACACATGGCCCAAACTGTTACCTAACTCTCTCTGGCTGAGTCCCAAATGACTTCCTATTAAATTCGGTGCACTCCATGAAGTATGAAATTAGGGATCGTTTAATATTCACCACAAGAAATTTGGCCCAAACTTAGTCGGCTTTCTCTAAATGAATACCAAATGACTCCCTACTTCCTAGTATACAAGTGTACTACATATACACGTATGAAACAACGGCTTGTATATCCTAGACTAAAGATGAAATGTTTACAGACTTAAGGGTAAGCCCAGGACAAAAAAAAAAAGTGTTCAGATGTGGCCCAAACAGTGATTCAAGTATCCCCAAATGACTCTCTACTTCCTATATAAGTGCACTAGCTATCATATGAAAGAATAACACCCTACCTAGTGCACTAAAGGTCCATTACTACTTGCCATTACAGAAGTATAAAAGGTCAAACAGTTCCCTACTTCCTATGTAACTGCACTTCAGTGTCCAATCACTTCCTGCTAAACATACAAGTGCACTAGATATGATAATACACCCTTCCTAGTGCACTAAAAAGCCACTCACTAGTGCAATCCGCAGCCTGCAACTAGGGCATAACTGATCCAATGGGTCCCTACTTCCAATCTAAGTTTATAAAATACCCAGTACACAGTGTAGTGCATTATGTGTATAACAAAACCCCCTACACCCTACATAGTGCACTACAAGTCAAATAGCAAGCCACCTGCTAAAAATAACTTCTGCGACCTACCTAGCGCCCTTAAAAGAAATATCATGGCATTTGTTGAAATCAGCATATAGACAATCAAATAGGTTCCGTACCTAGTGCACTAAATGTCCAACAGCGAGCCAAATCAAATGCATCATTCTTGCATCATTACATTCTTCCAGTGTAAGTGCACTAGATAGTGGTAATACACAGTGTTGTGCATGATGTGTCCAGGAAGCTCCCTGCCTAGTGCACTAAATGTCCAACAGACATCCAAATGATATAAGATAGCTGATGTAGTGCACTATATGTCCAGTGAAGAGCCATTTAAGATTCAGCCCAGGACCAAAATTTGGGGGGGAAAAAAAGAGACTATTTCCTATAAAAGTGCACAAAAACACATTATACACCACCCCCTGCACCCTACGTAGTGCACTAAATGCCAGATAGCAAGCTGTTTCCTGAAACTAATGTCGAAGGGATCAAATAGACATGCACTGTATATTAAATATGAAATTACACCTTACACACACTACCTAGCGCACTATGAGTCCATTAAACAGCCATACTAATCTGTAGAGGGTCAAATTGCTCCCTACATCCAATGTAAGTGCACTAGAGAGTGTACTACATGCCCATTAAAGCCATTTGGAGCCCATTAATCAGTCAACCTAATGTTTAAGGGGTCCAATCACTTCACAAGTGCAAATACATACAAGAGCACTACATATTATGAAATAACACCTTACACACCCTACCTAGTGCACTAAAAGTCCAATAAACAAGCAAATTATGTCTAAGGGGTCCAATCACTCGCTACTACATAAACAAGTGCACTACATATGATTAAATAACACCTTACACACCCTACCTAGTGCACTAAAAGTCCAATAAACAGACAAAGTGTGTCTAAGGGGTCCAATCACTCGCTACTACATAAACAAGTGCACTACATATAATGAAATAGCACCTTACACACCTTGCCTAGTGCCCTAGACATCCAATCTAAGGTATAGGGGATCAAATGGATCCTTACTTTCATCCAAGTGCACTACATATGATTTAATAACACCTTACACACCCTACCTAGTGCACTAAAAGTCCAATAAACAGACAAAGTATGTCTAAGGGGTCCAATCACTGGCTACTACATAAATAAGTGCACTACATATAATGAAATAGCACCTTACACACCCTACCTAGTGCACTAAAAGTCCAATAAACAAGCAAATTATATCTAAGGGGTCCAATCACTCGCTACTACATAAACAAGTGCACTACATATGATTAAATAACACCTTACACACCCTACCTAGTGCACTAGACATTCAAAACAATGTATAAGGGATCAAATGGATCCCTAATTCTCATCCAAGTGCACTACATATGATGAAATAATACCTTACACACCCTACCTAGTGCACTAGACATCCAAACTAAAGTACAAGGATCCCTACTTTTCACCCGAGTGCACTACATGGTGTATAAATATACCTAATGTCCAGAAACAAGCCAATCAGAATAACACCCTGCCTAGGTCACGAAGTACAGCAGATTGCCAGTACATGCTAGTGCTCTAGACATTCAAACTAAGGTATAAGGGGTCAAGTGCCTCCCCATTCCTCATCTAGGTGCACTAGATGGTGAATAAAATACCTAATGTAGTGCACTACATGTCCAGTAGGGAGCCAGGTGGGATTCGGTTCCCAGCTGCTATAACTTCCTGCATAATAAAACACTCTTCTAAGGGGGGGTATAAAAAATAATACACCCTACAAGGTCCACAACATAGGGAGGCATTTGGGACGCGTCCAGGGCGCCACACAAACACATCCTGTTGTTGTTGTTGTTGTTTTCTACGACCGCTCAAGTGTAAACAAGCGGGGCAGCTCCAGTGACAGTTGCAGCTGATGTCACCATCCAAACAGGAGGTCTTGTAAATCCACCACAGCGACACACTGGGCATTAAATCCGACAGGATGTAGTGGTGTTGTTGTATTTTGATGCGCATCTTGTTGATGTTGTTATTGTTGTTGTTGTTGTTGTTGTTATCACCTTGTACACATCGCCGTAGGTTCCGCTACCGATCCTCTGGATCAGCTCGAAATCCTCCTGCGGGTTCCGGCGCGACAGGTCCAAACCCGAGTTCATGGCTTTACTGTCGTTGTTTTGCTTCCTCCGCCGCTTATGTCGCTCAAACCCCGGGGCTGACGGCGTAAACACCGCGGGCGGAGATGCGCATCGAAACACTACACGACGCCTCCGCTGCTACCGAACTCAACATGTCCGTCGCTGCGTGTTGCGCATGCGCAGAACGGTCCGCCTCTTTCGCTCTGTCGCACATCTCCCCCTGCACGTCTTCGCAAGGACCTCTCCAGATTAGTTAGCTGTCCCATTCGCCTGTTTAAAACTCAGGTTTTTTTTTTTTTTTTTTTTTTTAAATTAAACTAAACTAAACCTAAACTATTCGATCGGGAAAATGACTTATAACAAACAAAGACAGTTTCGGTTATCTCGAAATCAAAGTTCATTCAAACGTTTAAAAATGTGAAACGGAAATACTAATTGACTAGCGAGCGAATTCCGTTACTACAGCTAACAACGAAACAAAATTCACTGAGCTGAGGACACACACTATAATGATATACAAATACATGTTTTGTTTTGTTTTATCGCAAAAGAGGTAACACTACTTCGAATCAGGCACATAAATATCTACCTAAATATTTGTCATTCCTTAAATTCATCCAATGAGATTGAGACCGGAAGTCAACGGGGTGCAGGATATGTATAGCATGTTGGATACTGTACAACACGTATAGCCGTATACAGTATATAATGTACACAGAGAGAAGCTTTCACCTGGTTTAGCTCTTACATTAATTGACACTCAATTACCAGTTTGTTAGTGTTAAAGGAGATTCTTCGGAGTCTTAAAATGTACATGTTTCAGGTTCCTTACTGTTCTCCCTTTATGTACAGCCATGTAATTAGTCATGTAATTAGTCACGTAATTAGCGAACATAATGGTAGTGAAGGTTGTGGGAAAAATAATAAGATGGAGGTTTTCCAAATAGCAATGAAGGAAGAGCCATTCCACCGAATGGGTGCCGTTTCGGTCCCCAGAACATTTTATGTATAAAAATGCAAGACAATTAACTCTAAAATACATTTTATTATTAAGCAAAGTGTCCTGCACATGAACCTAACTGTATATTTAAAATATATAATTAAAAACATTAATAAAAAATTACCCAGAACACTAAAAAAATAGCATTTTTTGCATGTCCCCACTCTCTATCTCTGTACTTTACATTGAAATATAATGATTAAAGTCCTTCAGAAATCTTATTTTTTTCCACATTGTTCTGTGACTTTATATCCAATCTATGATTTAAAATGTTTTTTTTTTTTTCATGAGAAATCCATAACATTTTAGATAAAATACACATTTTATTCGTGTCACCGGGTTTTCACTCGGTCCCGTTACCCGGACACTTTGCCCTCCTTGAGAAACTTGGAGGATTCCACAAGACACATTTTCAACAGGAAGTTGCATCATTTGAATCTTCTGAAGGCGATGGGAAGACCAAAAGTAAGTCCTCTCATTTTCGTTTCTGTATATTTGATGATATTGCAGCTATGTCTGAGAGGGTCAATCTCAATGTACTGTCCTGTTACCTAAATTATTTTTTTTAGATGTTATTTGTTTATTTTAACTATACACATTTTTGGTAAATCACTAGAATTTGCTCAGTATCCTCATGCTATAAGCATGTATGCCATGTGGCTATATTTCATGTATTTGTTAATTCTATGCTAAAAACTCAGTCCTGTTACCTTCAGTCCTGTTACTCATATAAACCATAACAGCACTGAGTAATAGGTAACAGGAGTGAGTAATAGGTAACAGGACAGTAATAGGTAACAGGAGTGAGTAACAGGTAACAGGACTGAGTAACAGGTAACAGGACTGAGTAATAGGTAACAGGACTGAGTAATAGGTAACAGGAGTGAGTAATAGGTAACAGGACTGAGTAATAGGTAACAGGACTGAGTAATAGGTAACAGGACTGAGTAACAGGTAACAGGAGTGAGTAACAGGAGTGAGTAACAGGAGTGAGTAACAAGTAACAGGAGTGAGTAACAAGTAACAGGAGTGAGTAACGGGTAACAGGACTGAGTAACGGGTAACAGGAGTGAGTAACGGGTAACAGGACTGAGTAACGGGTAACAGGACTGAGTAACGGGTAACAGGACTGAGTAACGGGTAACAGGACTGAGTAACGGGTAACAGGAGTGAGTACCAGGTAACAGGAGCGAGTAACAGGTAACAGGATTGAGTAACAGGACTGAGTAACAGGACTGAGTAATAGGTAACAGGACTGAGTAACAGGTAACAGGAGTGAGTAACAGGTAACAGGACTGAGTAATAGGTAACAGGACTGAGTAACAGGTAACAGGACTGAGTAATAGGTAACAGGACTGAGTAATAGGTAACAGGACTGAGTAATAGGTAAGAGGACTGAGTAATAGGTAAGAGGAGTGAGTAATAGGTAACAGGACTGAGTAATGGGTAACAGGACTGAGTAGCATCCTATGGTGTATTGATTTATTAGTGTGAATATTAGTTTATGTAATACAATTTACTTGATTTTTAAGTTTTACAGTTACTGTTACTTCAGATATAGAAGTATCAGTTTTACAGTGTGAATGCCGTGATTACAGGGAGACAATCACCACTAAGTGCTGCAGAAAAGTTCTTCAGGCGAGGATTCACTGCCGGTACGTGGAACTTTTCCAAGGCGAGCCACGGGAAGGGTGCCCCAGATGGTGTGGGACACACACACAGACACACACACACACACTCACAGACACACACACACACACACACACACACACACACACACAGACATACACTCACACACACACACACTCACAGACATACACTCACACACACACACACACACACACACACACACACACACACACACACACACTCACAGACACAAACACACACACACTCACAGACATATACACACACACACACACACACACACAAACACACACACACTCACAGACATATACACACACACACACACACACACACACACACACACACACACACACACACACACACACACACAGAGTCCGGATACACATTCCTGTTATTAAACTGTTTTTCTCTAAAAAGTAAAGTTAATCCACTGCTTTTCTCAGTCGTGTCCATCATTTATCCAACAGTTTAATTCACTGTATGATAAAAAAAATTAAACCTGAGGTTTAGGTCTCCTTTGAAGTGAAAAAATGGCTTTGCATTTAAAAAAAAAATACACATTGTGTGCATATATAGTATTTTTGATTGATTTTTTGTGATAAATATCAATTATTTAAACACACAACCAACCATTTCTTTAAAATAAACACTTTTGTTAGAGGAAAACAAAGAAATTAGTTGACATTGCTTTTTAAAGGACATGATTTTTGGTAACAGGACTGAGAAAAATGCATCCATCTCCCACTTTGAAACCTTGTAAACATTTTGAACAGTGGAATATGTGTGCTATTAGATTCAGTGTTGAAAAAAGATTTTTTTAAAAATGACGTTTAATTTGTAAAAGTTACAACAGGCAGATGTCACCCATTCGGTGGAATGGCTCGGAAATCTCCCAAAAAAACACCATAAGGCTGTTGTTTCAGGCGGATAAGCTTTTTAAAAATTTTTTATTATTATTTAACTTGAAAGAAAGCAATTAAAACTAATATTAAAGTTTCTAAATGCACGAATTAGCAGGCCATGCGTGTGATTCACAAAAAGCTCAAGAGAAAATTCATCTGTAGGCCAACAGCAATACATTATAAATGACTACATCTTCTAATGAAGAAAAAACAGGTTTAATAACTTTTCCCCCCCAATGAATTTAGTCCTATTGATAATACATTGACTCTATACACTGACACTGTCCTCCAGACCAGACCACATGTGTACTTCAGTCAGTACTGTCTGTCACGCTGTATTATCACTGATTATGGTGCTCCTATTAAACCAAAGCTTGGGACATGTCCCCAATTTTACAAGCTAGTACCCTTAAAGTGCCTCTACTGGCATTTTAGAGCTTTTTGTACCTTGTCCACGGTGTCAGAGATACCAATATGATAATATACAGTATAGAGAGAGAAAAAAAAATGTTTAAAAATAGTTTTGGTAATATTCTTAATTTATCTGTATAGTTCATCACTTCCGGGAAAACCTAGCAATTGTTTGATGACTGTAGTAGTCTTGTATTCGTCCAATTAAATACTCTCTAGGACGTATATAAATGTCCCACCATCAGGGTTGAAACTTACTTTACAATAGCAGCTCATTAGCAGCAAACATGATTTTTTTTTTTGGTGTGTTTTTAGTCGTGTGTCTTCCCACGTACTATTCCCTTTTCTAACCATTTCTTGAAGATGGTGGAATTTGTGCAGGTTGGCAGTGATGTGACGGGCACTTTTCAGAAGAATGTTTTTCCCAACTTGGGGCTGTTTAATGCTGGAATGTCGCTACCTCAGACTGATCAAGAACGCCATTCCATCTTTACATTTACGGCGTAACTCCATAACCGCACGGCATCTCGTCATTCGGGATATCGTCCCCGTTGAAGTCAGCGGTGGAGAGAAATCCTCCACATGTTCTCGTTAAACTGTTTGCTGTTCCCGTATTTAGCTTGCTCGCTAAGCCACTGTCAAGTTTGTTGTGTGGCGCATCACAAATGCTATTGTATGGCGCATCACAAATGCTATTGTATAAAACAGTCAAAGAAGTTCAACAGCAGTTTAATCTTCATCCCTCTGATCGCTCTCTGATTTCCATCCAATCTTCAAAAAAATAAAGTTATCTTAATCGCATTTCTAGAAGAAGTACAAAATCAGTCCTGGCTGAAATAATCAGTGACATACTGCTCAACTCACTTATACTGTCGATATGGTTCTGATTCGGTGTTAGACTTGAGCACAGCATGTGACACTTGCCCAGTTTAGATCTTATTTGACGCATCATTTCCATTGTGTTGCCATCAGTGAAGATCCTTCAGAGCCTATAAAAGTGAAATGTGGTGTCCCACATGGTTCTGTTTTAGGCCTGTTATTGTTCTTCACATATAACATGTAATTAGCAAACATAATGTTGGCTTTCACGATTTTACACTGATTGTACACGATTACACTAATTACAGCAGAGTTTTCCACAAGCACTACAGCACAAAGATCCTCCTTAAACGGTAGAACACTCTCTCTCTGCTAGTTCTTTACCAGATGATCTTAACTTTATGATGCATTTAGGAAACTTGGCCCGGTTTAGCCAAACTCAGCAGCACAGCTCCACACAAAATGGAAGTGTCAATGGTCGAAGATGAGATGAATAGAATCCATTCATTCGTTAATATCTTGGAAATGGTCGTGGTGGATCTGGAGTCTACCCCAGGAACAATGGATGTCCATCTGAGGACATATGCCAACCCTATAAGATTTGTAGTCAATCATCCCCAAAGACCTCGAGAGCTCTCCAGTATGGTGGAGGTTATTTTTAGATGATGTTGATCTCTTGCCACCATTATAACTGGACCTCTGACACATGCCTGAGGCCGTGGTTGTAGACAAGACTGGGATGCTCCCTTCAGGTCATGGGAGAAACATTGCCCCTTGTATTTTGGTATCTTACCACTGTACCAGTCAGTGGTGGTGAAGCAGGAGCTCAGTTTGTGTAAGAAGCTCTCTGTTTACCGGTCAATCTATGTCCCAATCCCACCTATATGGGAATGTGACCAAAATAATAAGTACAGGAGGTGGAACTCGAAAATGTGAAGAAGTCGACAATCTGGGGGAGCCTGTAAGGTGGTTCTTGACACTTTACAAGGATGCCATATCAGGCACGTCCCACTGGACAGAGTCCCTGGGACAGACCCAGGACTCACTCTAAGAGATTATATCTCACAGTTGATTTGGAAACATCCTCAGAAAGAGCCGGAATCTGTGGCTGGGGATACAGACCTCTGGACTGACCTTCTCAGCTTGTTGTCATGGTGACTCGCACCCAGAGAAGGAACAGTGATTGTAGATTGATTAATTTATGTGTCTTGTACTGTACGTTCGGGTGGTGCAGCAAGTAGCGTTTGCCCGACTCTCAGCTCCAGAGTCGCGGGTTCCATCCTGAGCTCGGGTTATTTTCTAAGCGAAGTTTCACGTTTTCCAAACGTTCACGTTTTTTTTTTTCCAGAGTTCTCCAAGTTCATCCCAAAAACATGAGGATGCTTTTGGATCCACCTCAACCCTGACCAGTCTGAAGCACTTACTGAAGATGAATGAATAGATTATGGACTCAATAACAAGACATCTATTAAATGAAGATTTACAAGAACTAGTAGGCCCAAACGCTGACATTCTTACTTCGTTTATATACAAAATACAAGCGATAAAATAAAATAAAATTAAAAAGTACTATCGAGTAACAGAATATACCTTAAATATTCCACTGTATGCACAGTCAGTACAGTATTTGTGTAATGTTGCAATTCAAGTATAACGCAAGACTGTCCAAGTGTAGAATGGAACAATAACAATGACCGATTGTTTATCGAAACTTTTGATACAACACTTCCAGATGTGCTGAAATGATAATCCAGGTATTGATGTTTTTTTGGCATCCACATCTCAACAGAAGTCACAGTTACGGTCTTGAAATGTTAATGTTTTGGCTGATGAAAACAGTGTACCCCACCCTGCAGGTATGCGAGCACACACACACACACACACACACACACACACACACACACACACACACACACACACACACACACACACGGTGTTATACTGGTTTCTCACACCTCACATGCCAGGCAAACATACCCGATTTATTACAGCCAACAAGTGAGTAATAACGAGAAGCATTCTCTTTAACGTCTTTAACATCCTGCACTACACACACACACACAAATAAGGTGCTGACTCATTCAGCACCTACAGTCCCCTCCAAAACTATTGGAACAGCAAGGCCAATTCATTTGTTTCTGCTGTAGACTGAAGACACTTGGGTTTGAGATCAAAAAATGAACATGAGAAGAGAGCTTAGATTTTCAGCTTTTATTTCCTGGTATTTATATGTAGACGTGTTAAACCACATAGAACGTAGCACATTTTGTGTATCAGACCAACCAATCTGTAGGCGAGCAAAAAGATTGGGACACGTGACTAACAGGTCAATACTTGTTACCCAGGCGTGTCCTGTTAGATTGATTGTTTGTTTAAACAATAAATAGCTCTGAACATCGACTCTTGGTTTTTAGCCTTCAGGTTCACCTGTGAAGGCTGCATTTGTTGTTAAAATGGATAAGCCAACATGAAGGTCAGAGAGCTGTCTATGGAAGAAAAGCAAGCCGTTATGAAGCTGAGAAAAGAGGGAAAACCAATCAGAGGCATCGCATAAGCATTGGGTGTAGGTCAGTACAACCACTTGGAGTGTCCTGACGGTGTACTGAGCAACAGACACCGAATGGGTCGGCCAAGGAAGTCGACAACGGCTGATGACAGAAACATCGTGAGAGCTGTGAAGAAAAACCCAAAAACAACAGTCAGTGACATCACCAACAATCTCCACAGGGCAGGGGTGAAGGTATCACGATCCACCTTTCGAAGAAGATTTCGAGAGCAGAAATATAGAGGCCGTACCGCAAGACGCTCATCGGCAGTGAGAATCGGACAGACAGATTGGAATTCGCGAAAACTACAGAGATGAGCCACGAAAGATGAACCTCTACCAAAGTGATGGACAAAACAAAGTGTGGAGAAAGAAAGGATCTGCTCATGATCCAAAACGTACAGTATAGTTATAAACACCAGTGACCCCAGATAATCTACATTCATAAAACACAAAGGGCCTCCTTCATCAGTGTTGGTTTCCAGTATTTATGAACCCAAAAACATGATGTTTAAATGGTTAACTTGTTTAAGATGCAGATTCTGATTATATAGATATGTGTTTGGGTCAAATTTAGTGCTAAATTCACTTCCCCCCATCTGTTTTCAGTTTGTGAGCTCACAGTATTGGACCAATCATGTTCCAGATTACAGGGTGACATTTTACCAACTTAGTTAACACATACACGTTCAAAATGATCAATAATGTGTGTGTGTATGTGTGTGTGTACATGTCCAATCATTCTTAAAATCTTAAATGTTTAAAAACATTGGTTTTGTATGAAATTAGATCTTCATTCAATTACGTCCCTATGACTGTACCGCGTAAGGAATAACACACAGGGGAACGTGCTGTTGTAGGAAAATAATCAACGATGACGCGGTGTGATGCGTGATTTCCAAACGCGAAGGGTAGTTACTGTTACCACCCCGAAATTGATTCTTTTCCTATATTGCAGCACGTCCAGAAGTGTTTTATTCCTCTTATACTGGAGCAATTTGTCAACAATTACATTTTTTTTTATTTATTAATTAAAGAATGACCCTTAATACTTTTGATCTATTTATACTTAATGTCGTGGAACATCTGTGAAACAAGTTAGTTCATGTTGTCACATATGTTCTAGCAGCTATAAACAGAGTCTTTCCCTCACCAGCCTCTCTTTCTCTCTATTGAATGAGATACAGCGAAGCTCAACATACTTTATCTTTGTTACAGCTTTACTTCTGACTGTGCTGACACTGGAGACTCCTTCCATAAACGTCAAATAAATGTCTCCGGATCGAACCGTACATTCATAGTATGTATGAAGAGTGGTTTAAATCTGGGGTTTTTTTTTTTTTGGCCCAAATATCACACAGACTTGACCCAACGCTCTTAAATCAGACCTGAGCCGCGTGCTTCCTGCTCCTCGGACCTTTATGAGAGCGCTCGGATTGAGCCTCGTGCTTTTTTTAAACCTCACACTTCTCTGCGCACATGCCTGTCATCATCGCCCCAGTGTCTGCGGATAAACTGGAAATAAAATGGCAGAAAGCTCTGCATCTGACCTTCTTTGGATCTTTAGAGCTCGCTCTAATCATTAACAGACGAGCGCCGTTAAGATCCGGATCTAATCATCTGTGTGATAAAAACTCGTGCTGGCGGTTTGTTCCTGTCGCTACTGCGATGATGGATCGACTTACAAATATGTCCAATTTTTTTAGTTCTCGAAGAATGTGAGAATTCAGACAGAAAGATCAGATTTAAAGGGCCAGAAACACAGCACTGATTTTCACCAATTAAAAAAAAAAATCTTGCAAATATATATAATTATATATCATACATTTTTTATTTGAAGTTGGACACGGTTCATACAGACTCAAAGATGGCTGTGTGAAAGCGTCTTCTTCATGGCTGAATCACAAATAACTCCATATGTAATTTACAAGTGCACTATATAGGGTAGGAAATCAGTTTTGGCACCCCACACAGAGCAGTGAATGCCCAATATCAATCCATGTACTTTTTAAAAATAAAATAGTGTCGAATAGTGTCCCAAAAAAAAAAAGAGAGACTAAACTGTGTCCTTGTTGCTCAGGTCCAGTGTCACAGAGAGAGAGAGAGAGAGAGAGAGAGAGAGAGAGAGAGAGAGAGAGAGAGAGAGAGAGAGAGATAGAGGGGAAAGCACGTGTAATGTACCTTATGTACTGTAATCTTTATTAAACTAAATATGGTCCATTCATGTGCCTTTAATATATATATATTTTGTTTACAGGTAAAATATACATATTAAAAGGTACAAAATGTTTACACTAGAGCAGCGGATCTCAGTGTGGGGTCCAGGGACCCCCCCAGGGATCCGTGAAACATAGCCAAGGGGTCTGTGACCTTTCTGATTGTGTCACATAGGCGGAAATCACAACCCACATGGTCAAAGATAGTACAGTATCTCACAAAAGTGAGTACACCCCTCACATTTTTGTAAATATTTTATTATATCTTTTCATGGGACGACACTGAAGAAATGACACTTTGCTACAGTGTAAAGTAGTGAGTGTACAGCTTGTATAACAGTGTAAATTTGCTGTCCCCTCAAAATAACTCAACACACAGCCATTAACGTCTAAACTGCTGGCAACAAAAGTGAGTACACCCCTAAATGAAAATGTCCAAATTGGGCCCAAAGTATCAATATTTTGTGTGGCCACCATTATTTTCCAGCACTGCCTTAACCCTGTTGGGCATGGAGTTCACCA
>CM042543.1:3642500-3690000 GCA_023630585.1 Cranoglanis bouderius
TGTTTCCTTCAGGTTTCTTTCCAGACTCCTCACTGCCACTGCTTCATTTTGTCTGCATTCATGACAGAATTACCGGATTTTGTAAACACCTGATTAGTTAGTTTGTGGTGCCGTGATCAAAGACTTCTAATTTCTATAAGATTGTTTTTCCTATTCTGATAAAGTCTTCAGAAAAATCCTCTTCCTTCATGCAGCACGTTTTGATATGCAAACGATCATGACCATTCAATTACTAGGAGTCTGACGTCACTGGACTACTTCTAGCGACTTTGTTGAGCGTTTATTAAAGTAGTTACATCTTTAATTTAACTCCGGATTAAACGCGAGCTAGTTCACCTCTGTGGCATTCAGACTGCGCTTCACTTCGTCCAGCAGAAACGCCTCCATACCGGCTCCCGCGGTGCAGTAAAACCGAACCGAACCGTCTCCGTCCCTCATCATCAACACCACTGTAACTGCTGGAAATGATACGCGTACGAGGCATGCGTGAAAGTGTCGCGCATGCGCATGTATGACTCGGTTTCAAAATTAAAGCCAAACCTGCTGTAACACACACTAACAGGCTGCTATTTGCTTCGCTGATATCAGAATGTAATTGCTATAATAATAATAATAATAATAATAATAATAATTTTTTTTTTTACATTGCAACATGCAAATAAGGCTCTAAATGATTAAATATGTGCTAATTTGCATTATTGTGATGACTCACTCATAATAATGAGGGTTATCAAAATACTGGAATCATTTAAAACATGTTTGCATATATGACAAATGCAAATTTAGCATAAATTTAAAAAAAAAAATCAAAACTCGAGATATAAAATAAAACCTATCGCGTTCTGGCTTAAGACCTATGAAGGTGTGTGTATATAAATATTTTACATGACAAAAATATAGGCAAACAGTCATTCAGTGATCCTGTAGCTTTTTCAAAGGCTGTATATATATATATATAATACTAATTTATTTTCCATCTATAACGTACTTAAATACGCTCCCTCCTAGAAATCTTTGTTTAAATATTCGTTATTTATACACACACCTTTTCAGTTGCACACCTTCATATAAGCGCGTTGACTGAGGACTTTTATTTTAAAATAAAACCCGGAAGTATTTTTCTATCCAGAGTGATGCACGTTCAACGTTACAAAAACACGTGAACATGTTTCCGCATTTATAGAAATGATCAGAAAGAGGTTAGGTCATGTTTAAAAGCAGTGCAGTAGTGCTTTAAAACCGCATTAAAGCCCCAGGTTAATGACAAACAGACATGGAGTTCCTGAACAGAGCTTCTGTGCAGGAGGACGCGGTTCAGTACCGACTCTTTCTGCTCCATCCGGATCCTCTGGATGTTCAGGAGAAGCAGCGGCTCCTCCTGCGGCTCCTGGAGGATGTCCTGGCCGAGGTCGCTGCTCTGTTGGTGGGCTACATTTGGCAGAAGCAGCCGTTTAATCTCAGCTTTCATCCGGAGAAAGGTGAGGTGATCTTCCTGCAGCTCTAAACATACTACTTATAGTGTTTGAATGTAAACACTAGTGTGTGTGTGTGTGTGTGTGTGTGTGTGTGTGTGTGTGTGTACACAAAGTTAATATATAAGTACCAAAAATAAAGAAATTAAACAAACTCTTTGTTCGTGATTTGTGTTAAAAACCATCTAACATTTAAACATCGCTTCATTCTCGATATGTGGCCAAAAGTATGTGGACACCTGCCCATTACACACTCATAAGGTTCTTCCCCTAACTGTTGCCACAAATTTGGAAGATACACCATCGTATAGAAGGTCTCTGTATGCCGTAGCTTTACAATTTCCCTTCACTGGAACTAAGAGACCCCAAACCTGTTCCAGCATAACGATGTGCACGAAGCGAGCTCCATGGAGACGCGGTGTGTGAAGGTTGGAAGAAGGTGGAAGAACTCGAGTGTCCTGCACAGATCCCTGACCTCAACCCCACTGAACACCTTCGGGATGAACCGGAACCGGAGCCTCCTCGACATCCCAACATCAGCGCCTGACCTCAACCTCACTAACGCTCTTGTAGCTGAATGAACACAAATCCCCGACAGCCACGCCCCAAAATCTAGTGGAAATCTAGCCTTCCCAGAAGAGTGGAGCGCATTATAACAGCAAAGGGAGGAATAAATCTGGAACGGGATGTTCAGCAAGGACATACGGGTGTGATGGTCAGGGGTGCACATACTTTTGATTATATAGTGTTCAGTGAATTCAATTCCTTTTGAGTGAATAACCAGCATCTTTCAGTGACAAATTTCCAGTGAAGAGCCGTTTTCCAAGATGGCGTCAGCGGCGTCTCGAATCACACCGGCATCAATGGATTATTCGATCAGCTTCCCGTAAATCTAATGAGGCGTCTAAAATAGAAGTTTTAAAAATAGCTAACACCACTGATGTTCAACGCAGGAACGAATGTTCTTTTAAAAATAATTTCTAGTGTTAAAACTTGCTTTATTCTGCTAATTTACATATTGGATAGATCTCATACTTATGTTCAGTCTGTGACATTTAAAGGAATACAGAATATTTTTAAAAATGTCAACAATATATAGACTTCTTGACTTAATGTTTATATTTTGTGTGTGTGTGTGTGTGTTTGGTCTATAGGGGGCGTCCCGGCTCACCTGGGCGGCAGCACGGAATTCGGCGACAATGTCGAAGACGAGTGGTTCGTCGTTTATCTGCTCAAACACATCACATACAAGTTCAGCGAGGTGGCTGCCAGCGTCCAGGACAACGACGGAGAGTTCCTCCTGATCGAGGCGGCCGAGTACCTGCCCAAGTGGCTCGACCCTGACAGCAGCGAAAACAGGGTCAGAGGTCATGATGATGATGATGATGATGATGATAAGGAGTAGGAGGAGGATTGGCAAGTTGCTGTGATATAAGAGGAGTAAAATACCTTGTGTCACGCTGTCATAGGAAAATAATCAACACCGGCGTGTTAACGGTTTCTCCGCTTCATCACACCACCACGTTGTTGATTATTTTCCTAGAACCGCATGACACCGTGTGTTTTATTCCTCACACGGTAAAGAAGCATGGCTCTACCTGCGTACTAAATAGGATGCCATGATAGGCAACGTACTTATACATGTGTGTTCATGTTCATGCCCTGCTTCTTGCTGATTGGCTGATTGACTCTGACAGGTGTTCCTGTACCATGGAGAGCTGCAAGTTTTGCCCAATCGTGTGCGTGCTGGAGAAGCGGGGTGGCCTCGGGACTCGGTGCCGTCATTACGAGAGGCTCTGGAGGTGCTGTGCACACATGGCGAGCGCTGTGTGGCTGATCAGCGCATCCGAGGTGCACTCGAGCGTCGACTGCAGGGGTGAGAGACAGGGTGAGGGTTGTGGATCAGGAGGAGTTGGGGTGGATCAGGAGGAGTGTACTCTAAATTCCAGATATTATAGTGGATGAATTGGAATTGTGTGTGTGTGTGTGTGTGTGTGTGTGTGTGTGTGTGTGTTGCAGGTACCCAGGTAAAATCCAGACCAGCCTCCATCACGCACATTGTTACGTACCTGCGGGTGTTGCAGCAGTGTTGTCACGGCGACCTGACCTCGTGGCTCCTGCTGTTTCCGCATTTTACCTGCGTGACCCTGTTGACCTTCAGGTCTGCAGAACTTTCCGGAACTTTCCCGCCGAACCCCGAGTCCTCACACTGGTATTTATTTTGCTTTCATAATCGCTATAATATATTTGATAAGTTTCCAAGGTGGGTTCAATCGCAGTTTTATTTACACTAGATATTGACACTATCAGAGCTGGAGAATCTGAGGCGTCAAATCAAAACAAGTCCAGTCAATGGCTTCGTCCCAAATCGTGTACCGTGACAGTACCTACTGCATTCGATTCAGTACCCACTGCTCTGCCGTTGATACAGTACGTACTGATCAGTATAAGTGGTAAGCTTGAATACACTCTGGACGTACTACATCCGCAATGTTGGCGTTGTCACGGGCCATCCGGGGATTTCTCGCCTTCTGTTTTATGAGTACTGAGAATTCGGACAAACTACTCCTTTGGCGTACTGCTTTTCGCGTACTGTGTAGTAGGGTAGTAGGGATATTCGGACGCAGCCAAAGTAATCGGTGTCGACCAGTCAAACCCAGTCAGTCAAAATCTGCAAAGTCAGCCGATCAAACCTGGCCCGTCAAAGTCAGCCGATCACTTGGCCAGTCGAACTCTACCATTAAACTTGGCCAAGCAACATCAGCCAATCAAACTCTGCCAATCAAAGTTAGCCAGTCAGAGCTGTCCAATCAAAGCAATTCAAGCTCTTTGGCTCAAATAAATAGCTAAAATGTTATTGTACAAATGTAAAGAATGAGAATAATATTTAAACAGTGTCAGATTATGTGCATAAAAATCTGTGGATTTTTAAAAATGAATTATATATATTTTTTTCCAGTTAAAGGCATCCCTGCCTGCAAAAAAGTATGGTCTAATGTGTGTTCGAATTCATTCTTTGCTCTGGCATTCTCTCTCTCTCTCTCTCTCTCTCTCTCTCTCTCTCTCTCTCTCTCCCTCTCTCTCTCTCCCTCCCCCCCCCCCCCCCCCCCGTCTCTCTCTTTCTGTTTGTGTGTGTTTCTCAGGTGACGTTCACTCGTTGTCTTTACGCCCAGCTGCAGCAGCAGACTTTCGTTCCTGACAGGAGGAGTGGATTTACTCTGCCGCCTCCATCACACCCTCAATACAAAGCTCACGAACTCGGCATGAAACTGGTAACAACCTGAGGGTTTTCTTACAAACTGATGTGAAGTAAGAGGAACAAAACCTTGCTGTTACTGGAAGACAATCAACTTCAGGGTGGCAACAGTAACCCCTCTTCACATTGGGCCACATCACACCACCCTGTCGTGGATTATTTTCCCACAACAGCATGACCCAGAGTGTTTGTTCTTTACTTAACAATAACACCATCACTTGTATTAGTGAAGTTAGTAATGAATAATAATTTAGATATAAGAAGGATTTAGTAGTAGATGACTGTGTGTGATTGCTTTGGGATTGTAGGCGCACGGTTTTGAGATCCTGTGCAGTAAAAGCGGGCGCACGGAGACGAACGCTGAGGCTCCAGTGAACGCTAATCCGCTCTGGAGAGGTTTCCTGGACAGCCTGAAGAGGAACGATTATTTTAAGGTGAAATGAGACGAGAGAAAAAATATCTAGTTAATATCTCCGCTTCGTTGCACAATCACTGAACAGTGCCCGTGTGTGCAGGGGGAACTCGAAGGCTCGGCGCGCTACAGAGAGCTCCTGACGGCAGCCGAGAGTTTCTTTAAGCAGTCGCTCCCCAGTGCACAGAGGTGAGGGTTTCACCCCGTGACTCAATTCCGTTCACCGCACTTTGGCTTTTCCACCAAATACAGAACAAATCCAACATCTGATCCAACATTTTGGCAGTATTTCCCCGAACGTAACTAGGTAACCATGGTTACCAGGGTATGAAGACTGCATGTGAGTGGCGCTAGAAAGACTTGAACAGTATTTATTAGTTTATCGTGATTGTTGCACAATATAGTTATAAACTAGTTAAGTTACAGTTGCAATCAAAATTATTCAACCCCCATTGCAAATCAGGTTTATTGTCAAAATTTACAGACTTTCAGCTGTTTGCAATGAACAAATCAATTGAAATAGTTCAACACAACGAATGCTTCAAGTGGTTTCCCCAAATTCAACTGAAAATGCAACTTAGAATGACTTCTCCAGTTTCAAAATTATTCAACCCCCTGAATAGAATCCCTCACAACAGCACAAATATGCAAAACGTGTGTTGTCTCAAGCACCTCTGATGCAACTAATCAAGAACTTCATTAGTTGCACCAGGTGTGCTTGAGTTGGAACACATGAAATACCTGAACTGGCTAGGGGCAGAAAATACATGAAATACCTGGACGGGGCAGAAAAAGGAAGCTATCAATGGCTGCAACCAGATTTCTGAGAAGACAGGTTGTGAAAAACCCTCAAGTGACTGCAAAAGACCTGCAGCAAGACTTGGTGGCAACAAGCACTGAGGTTTCAGTGAGCACAGCATGGTGCGTACTAAATGCAGAAGGTTTCCATGCCAGACCTCCAAGACGTACACCACTACTGACCCAAAAGCACAAGAAAAGTCAGCTCAAAATCATATAAATAAGCCACAGGAGTTTTGAGATTCTGTTCTGTGGAGCGATGAAACAAAACTGGAACTTTTCGTCACGACGGATCAGTGGTATGTCTGGAGAAAGAAGAATGAAGAAAGAACACACTGCCCACAGTCAAGCATGGTGGTGGCTTGGTGATGCTCTGGGGCTGCTTTGCATCCCCTGGCACTGGAAACCTGCAGCGTGTGGAAGGCAAGATGGATTCATTGAAGTATCAGGAAATCCTAGGAGAAATCCTCATGCCGTCTGTGAGGAAGCTGAAGCTTGGGCGTCATTGGACCTCCCAATAGGACAATGATCCCAAGCATACCTCAAATTCCACCAAGGCTTGGTTGCAGAAGAAGTCCTGGAAGATTCTACAGGGCCATCACAGTCACCTGACTTGAACCCCGTAGAAAATCTCTGGTGGGAATTGAAGAAGGCGGGTGCAGCACACAAACCCAAGAATATTACTGAACTGGAGGCCATTGCTCATGAGGAATGGGTTAAGATTCCTCAGGAACGCTGCCAGAAGCTGGTGTCTGGCTATGCATCTCGTTTGCAGCAGGTCATAACAGCAGAAGGGTGCTCTACTAAGTACTGAAGATGCTTGCCATGAAGGGGTTGAATAATTTTGATTCAATCGCCCAGCGATTGTTTTGCACGCTCTTTCGCAGTGATGTTTGTTGGTAAATGAGACCTTTTAGCATGTGAATGGAAGAGGGCTTGGACTGAATGTCTGTTGTGATGATGTCACATGACGCGTCTTGACCCAAATCTGTGGTGATATTGGAAAAATTGCAAGCTTCTCCAAATATTGCGGAGTTTGCTTGATTTTGTGTTCATTTCTGCGATCGCAAAATCCTAATTTTATATTTGTGTCCTTGGGCATTTTATGAACAAGTATATACTTTTATTATAATTTGTATTAAATAGTGACATTTTCTGAAACATTCATAACATTTTATATATTTTTTTTCTCTGCCAAATTATTATTAATACTTTATCTTAATCACTTATTTATTTTATGGTGACTATTTTATTTGTTTTTAGGATTTCTATTGCATTTTCTCCATTTTTCTTTTTCCATTTTTAAAATTTTTATTTCTTTGACAACTATTATCAGCTGCCTTTGAATGTATTTTAATGAAAAAGTGCTATATAAATAATAATTCTTCTTATTTATTATTTCTTGTAGCAGTTGTGTTCATGGTCCAGGTGCGGAGGTGTTGCAGGTGTTAGAGAGCGCCCCCTACAGTCTGGAGGAACTGAAGGAACATGAAACTCACCTTCCACCAGAAGACAGTACGTCCCTCTTTCTGTGTTTATTTATATATCAAACATATTCCTTCGGAGTTGATTCGGTTCCACCAGTAACTAAAGAGCTCAACATTATACTTAAAGATGCGTCTCTGTGCCGCCCCCTACAGGTGACGACTGGTTAAACATCACCCCAGAGGAGCTAGAGAGGTTGCTGGAGGAAAGAGGGGGTCAGAGGTCAAGTAAGGGTCAAGGAGTCACATATGGAGCAGGAATGAGTGAGGATGAGGAGAAGCAGCAGGAGGAAGAGGCCGGATACACTCTAGTGGCTGTGACACAGGGGATGAAGGACTTCATAAACGCCATGTCGTCACACGAAGGAGCTGAATTCCCTCGGTATCATCATCATCGTCATCATCATCATCATCATTCGTTAACTCTGAGAGGAAGCGGATTTATATTTATCTTTACTCTAGTACAGAGTGCAGACTTTTCTGGGGGGAAAAAAATCAGCCTGTAGTGGATATAAAGTATATTTTTAAAAAGTTTTTGTTAAATAATTCTCAGATATGTTCAGATATTTAAAAAAAAAGAAAAGTTTTTGGTATTGTTTCACTTTTATTAAAAAGCATTTTTAAATTTGTTTATAAATATTGGCCAATATAATTTTAGTTCAGCAGAGCTTTTAATTTTAATTCCTCAAACACAAATAAACAGCGGAATATATTAAAATATCAAATAAAATATATAAAGAATATATCAAATAAAATATCAAATAGAAATAGAAATGCTAAAAAATAATGAGAAGAAAAAGAATCATTTTATAATTTATAATATAATATAGGAGGCTGAGTCAAATGAAAACTTTTATTTTTTAATTTGGCATATTTTATTGCAGTTATATGTCGCAAAAATGTATAATTAGAAATTTCTTAAAAATTTTTTTTTTTTATTAAATTCTAATTTGTCACCTTTTTAAGGTTTTCCTTTGACTCCCCCTCCTGATATAATCATCACTTTATAATAATAAGTAATTATTACAAATATAAATACAATTTTCTAATTTCACACAAACATTTTAACCAGAAATTAAACGTTGATTTAAATGTAGCGGACACATTTTGTGTTTGAGGTTTGCGTTTTGTAGTGTTGTGCTCGAGCTACGATGCTAGCTCTGTAGCCACCGGTTTAGCATTGCCCACTCTTCATGTTTAAATCAGACAGTAACATGTGATTTAACGGTTTGGTGTGACAGGAAGCGTGCTTTTATTTTGGGTTCCAGGTCGTGTTTGTCGGAGCCGTTCAGTTTCGACCCCGATTCAGTGATGAGCGCTCTGGACATACTGCTCGGTGAGTTCTGAGCATGTTTAGAATTTTATATAAAATGTTTGATATAACTGTAAAAAAAAAAAAAAAAGTAATAAAAAATATATTTTTTCATCTGTAAGTCTCGACTAGCAGGAACACGTTTGTTGCATTAAAATATCTGCAATGACCTGGAAATGATTCACTGATTTTTGCGTAATTAAATTTGAATTGATGTCAGGTGGTAAAGATGAGGAGCTGGACTCTGATGATTTAGACGACGAGGATGATGATGATGGTGACGATGAAGCAGAGGAAGAAGGCTCTGAAGAGCAGACAGGAGCAGAGACGTTGGACAATCTGAGGAGATACATGGACGAGATGGACCAGGAGCTTCAAAGCACGAACGTCGGACAGAGTTTCACGCACAACGGCAAAGTGAGTGCTGGCTGCTCGTCTACATTAAACATCATATAAACTTCATATTAAGTAAAAGTTCAGTGATGTGTTTTTTTCCCCCAACAGAAAAACTCTGATTAAAGGCCATCACTTCTAAACATGATATTTACTTGATAGACAGACGTAGATGGAGACAGACAGATGGAGACATACAGAGACTGACAGGAGCGGATAAAGAAGAGACGGACGGAGACAAAGAGACTGACAGACTGAGATTGGGACAGACAGGAAGAGAGACGAAGATGGAGATGCAGAGACAGACAGAGGCGCAGAGACAGACAGACTAAGATTGAGACAGACAGGGAGAGAGACAAAGATGGAGATATACAGACAGGAGCAGAGACTCAAGAGACAGACGGAGACAAAGAGACAAACAGACTAAGATTGAGACAGACAGGGAGAGAGACAGAGATGGAGATATATAGACAGACAGGAGTGGAGACAGAAGAGACAGACTAAGATTGAGACAGACAGGGAGAGAGACAAAGATGGAGATATACAGACAGACAGGAGCAGAGACGGACAGAGACAAAAAGACGAACAGACTAAGATTGAGACAGACAGGGTGAGAGACAGAGATGGAGATGTACAGACAGAGACAGACAGACAGGAGTGGAGACAGAAGAGACAGACTAAGATTGAGACAGACAGGGAGAGAGACAGAGATGGAGATATACAGACAGAGACAGACAGATTGTAACAGACAGGAACAAAGACGGAAGAGAGACAGGCGGAGACAGACGGAGAGAGATTGAGATGGAGCTAGACAGACAGATAGACGGACACACAGATAGAGGCAGACAGACAGAGACTGGCACTGGGAGACGAGCAGGGACAGAGACAAGGAGACGGTAAGATACAGAGACAGGCAGGCAGACACGCAGTCAGAGATGGAGAGAAACTGAAAGACAGGGAGACAGATACAGGGAGGTGAGACAGACAGATGGAGACCTGGACAGATAGACAGGCAGTGACAGATAAACAGAAACCGAGACAGGAGCAATTTGCCACTGATTCCACTTTTTAATTTGTTACGACACGTTTTACATTTCGTCCGTTTATAAATACATTTAATGTTGTGTAACTTCCACGAAACACGTGAGAATTGAATGTGAATAAAAATTAAAACAAGTTTGTAAAACACTTGCTAACTCACACCGCTGTGTCCAGCAGGGCGGCGATATCGCAGCAGATGCAGAAGGAAGCCCTGCGCAGACAGAAGACGATCTCCAGCCCTTAGACTTGGACGTCAACCTGGTAACCAATTTGCTCGAGTCGCTGTCCTCTCAGGCCGGTCTCACAGGTCCCGCTTCAAATCTGCTGCACGGCCTCGGCCTGCACCTGCCCCCTAACGCCGATCCCTCCTGAGGCCGCTCTCCTGAACCAGCTCGAATAGCACTCATATATATATATATATATACATACACGGGAGCGCTGGTGCATATATGAGCACTATATTTATAGTGTGTTCAACACTGTATACTCAAATTCGAGTGTATTTTTGTACAGGATGTCGAATAAAAGCAGTTTTGTAAAACACTACAGAGTCGATTTGTATGATTTTGGAAATTCTTTCTTCTCTCTTTCTTTGCTCTTCCTGATAAACTAGACTTACTGGTAGTGTTATATTAACGAAATGAACAGAAATTCCACACACGCAAGTCAATCATTTGTGATTTTTATCTTGTCCGATTGTTTATCTCAGACGAAGCCAGTGACGCATCCGCAGGTTTGTTAGGTTACATATCACCTTTTATTGACATTTTTGAAACCAGCTTTACTTTGACTCCTCCCTGATTCAATTCAAGAACGAGCACCTAATTAATAAAATACTGTCTCTTGTGTATCAGGCATGGGCTACACTAAACGTTTACTTTATTAGGAGCACTGGGTTCACCAGGTGATGTTTTTCCAATCTTCATCTGTCCGACAGTTTGGGAGAGCTTGTAACCAGTGTAGCCTCAGATTCCTGTCCTTGACTGACAGTAGTGGAGTCTGATCTGGTCTGCTGATGTTGTAGTCCATCCACCTTAAGGTATGACGTGTTGTGCGTTCTGAGATGCGTTTCTGCTTACCACGGTCGTAAAGGGTTGTGATTTGTGACACTGTAACCTTCCTTTTAGCTTATCTTTGGTAACATTCACTGAGATCACATTTATTCTGCATCCTGATGTTTGATGTGAACATTAACCGAAGTTCTTAACCTGTATCTGTATGATTTTATGTATTGTGCTTCTACAATTTCTGCTTTTTGTTGCTTCCAAAACAGCTGATGAAATCAAATGTCTCTCGTGACTGGACTCGATGCTTGAGCGTCCTCTCTGATTGCTGGCTTTGCGCTATAATAAGTTAATAAGCGGCATTGCGAGTCCTCCGGCGGAGTGTAGCAGGGCCGCGGTGAGCGGCGAGTACCTCAGCGCCGTTATATCCACTAGAAAAATCTGTACAGAGCCCAGGAGCAGCACGGCTAACAAGTATCCCAGGAAGAGCAGAGTTTGCCAGCTGCCGTGCGTGATCGCTTGCGGAGTGTCCGGATGCATCACGCATAGCAGTACCAGCAACACACTCTGGGTCACTGTCAGGGTGTAGTAGAGGTCAAAAGTTGTAACATGGCCTTGCTCAGTCCGGGCGACTTTAGACAGCCAGGCCAGGGAGAGACTGTGCAGGAACAGGCTTAGAGGAGAGTAGAAATATTCCAGTGGCTCCATGTTGTACACACCCTCATACACTGACAACACACACACACACACACACACACACACACACGTCATTGATATATTTCTGTATATAATGAGAAATTACCCAGAATGCATTGAGATCTGAAGGCTTGGCGCAAAATGACGACTTGAACTCAAATCATCTCAAGCATCATTCGTGCACTTGTTAATCGCAGTCCTCCTACCTGTAATTCCAATAGAGGTGAAAGTGATTGCTGTGAGAAGGCAGGTGAAGTGGGCGGAGTTAGGCTTGCTCACTCCCAGCAGGTGACCCCACGCCAGGCTGAAGAGTGGGAGGAGGCGCCCGGTGAGGGGGTACAAGCCCGAGTGTGCACTCGCACGTGCCCACAGGGCCAGAACACACTGGACACTACCACACACAGCGGGCACCATAAGCCGCTCAGCTAGCCTCAGAGAGAACGGATTCAGTGGCACGACCCCCAGAGCACGCAGACCCAGCAATGCCAGGACGTTCAGGAGCACCTGAGGAAAACAGGGGGTGAAGATCTAGAATACCTACAATACTTTGCAGAACAGAACATCAATGCTACCTAAATCATGGATGTAAAATGTAAGTGAATGTGAAGGAGATGGTGTGCAAAGTTCTAGCACATGAGAGGAGCGTTATAGTTTTAATATTTCAAATTGGAAATTTGGATTCCTTTTAGTTTTTTACCTTATTGTCAGCTTGTATTAAAAAGTTGTGTACAAAGTTAATATATAAGTACCAAAAATAAAGAAATTAAACAAACTCTTTGTTCGTGATTTGTGTTAAAAACCATCTAACATTTAAACATCGCTTCATTCTCGATATGTGGCCAAAAGTATGTGGACACCTGCCCATTACACACTCATAAGGTTCTTCCCCCAACTGTTGCCACAAATTTGGAAGATACACCATCGTATAGAAGGTCTCTGTATGCCGTAGCTTTACAATTTCCCTTCACTGGAACTAAGAGGCCCCAAACCTGTTCCAGCATAACGATGTGCACGAAGCGAGCTCCATGAAGACGCGGTGTGTGAAGGTTGGAAGAAGGTGGAAGAACTCGAGTGTCCTGCACAGATCCCTGACCTCAACCCCACTGAACACCTTTGGGATGAACCGGAACCGGAGCCTCCTCGACATCCCAACATCAGCGCCTGACCTCAACCTCACTAACGCTCTTGTAGCTGAATGAACACAAATCCCCGACAGCCACGCCCCAAAATCTAGTGGAAATCTAGCCTTCCCAGAAGAGTGGAGCGCATTATAACAGCAAAGGGAGGAATAAATCTGGAACGGGATGTTCAGCAAGGACATACGGGTGTGATGGTCAGGGGTGCACATACTTTTGATTATATAGTGTTCAGTGAATTCAATTCCTTTTGAGTGAATAACCAGCATCTTTCAGTGACAAATTTCCAGTGAAGAGCCGTTTTCCAAGATGGCGTCAGCGGCGTCTCGAATCACACCGGCATCAATAGATTATTCGATCAGCTTCCTGTAAATCTAATGAGGCGTCTAAAATAGAAGTTTTAAAAATAGCTAACACCACTGATGTTCAACGCAGGAACGAATGTTCTTTTAAAAATAATTTCTAGTGTTAAAACTTGCTTTATTCTGTTAATTTACATATTGGATAGATCTCATACTTATGTTCAGTCTGTGACATTTAAAGGAATACAGAGTATTTTTAAAAATGTCAACAATATATAGACTTCTTGACTTAATGTTTATATTTTGTGTGTGTGTGTGTGTGTGTGTGTGTTTGGTCTATAGGGGGCGTCCCGGCTCACCTGGGCGGCAGCACGGAATTCGGCGACAATGTCGAAGATGAGTGGTTCGTCGTTTATCTGCTCAAACACATCACATACAAGTTCAGCGAGGTGGCTGCCAGCGTCCAGGACAACGACGGAGAGTTCCTCCTGATCGAGGCGGCCGAGTACCTGCCCAAGTGGCTCGACCCTGACAGCAGCGAAAACAGGGTCAGAGGTCATGATGATGATGATGATGATGATGATAAGGAGTAGGAGGAGGATTGGCAAGTTGCTGTGATATAAGAGGAATAAAATACCTTGTGTCACACTGTCATAGGAAAATAATCAACACCGGCGTGTTAACGGTTTCTCCGCTTCATCACACCACCACGTTGTTGATTATTTTCCTAGAACCGCATGACACCGTGTGTTTTATTCCTCACACGGTAAAGAAGCATGGCTCTACCTGCGTACTAAATAGGATGCCATGATAGGCAATGTACTTATACATGTGTGTTCATGTTCATGCCTTGCTTCTTGCTGATTGGCTGATTGACTCTGACAGGTGTTCCTGTACCATGGAGAGCTGCAAGTTTTGCCCAATCGTGTGCGTGCTGGAGAAGCGGGGTGGCCTCGGGACTCGGTGCCGTCATTACGAGAGGCTGTGGAGGTGCTGTGCACACATGGCGAGCGCTGTGTGGCTGATCAGCGCATCCGAGGTGCACTAGAGCGTCGACTGCAGGGGTGAGAGACAGGGTGAGGGTTGTGGATCAGGAGGAGTTGGGGTGGATCAGGAGGAGTGTACTCTAAATTCCAGATATTATAGTGGATGAATTGGAATTGTGTGTGTGTGTGTGTGTGTGTGTGTGTGTGTTTTGCAGGTACCCAGGTAAAATCCAGACCAGCCTCCATCACGCACATTGTTACGTACCTGCGGGTGTTGCAGCAGTGTTGTCACGGCGACCTGACCTCGTGGCTCCTGCTGTTTCCGCATTTTACCTGCGTGACCCTGTTGACCTTCAGGTCTGCAGAACTTTCCGGAACTTTCCCGCCGAATCCCGAGTCCTCACACTGGTATTTATTTTGCTTTCATAATCGCTATAATATATTTGATAAGTTTCCAAGGTGGGTTCAATCGCAGTTTTATTTACACTAGATATTGACACTATCAGAGCTGGAGAATCTGAGGCGTCAAATCAAAACAAGTCCAGTCAATGGCTTCATCCCAAATCGTATACCGTGACAGTACCTACTGCATTCGATTCAGTACCCACTGCTCTGCCGTTGATACAGTACGTACTGATCAGTATAAGTGGTAAGCTTGAATACACTCTGGACGTACTACATCCGCAATGTTGGCGTTGTCACGGGCCATCCGGGGATTTCTCGCCTTCTGTTTTATGAGTACTGAGAATTTGGACAAACTACTCCTTTGGGGTACTGCTTTTCGCGTACTGTGTAGTAGGGTAGTAGGGATATTCGGATGCAGCCAAAGTAATCGGTGTCGACCACTCAAAGCCAGTCAGTCAAAATCTGCAAAGTCAGCCGATCACTTGGCCAGTCGAACTCTACCATTAAACTTGGCCAAGCAACATCAGCCAATCAAACTCTGCCAATCAAAGTTAGCCAAATCAAACTCTGCCAATCAAAGTTAGCCAATCAAACTTGGCCAGTCAGAGCTGTCCAATCAAAGCAATTCAAGCTCTTTGGCTCAAATAAATAGCTTAAATGTTATTGTACAAATGTAAAGAATGAGAATAATATTTAAACAGTCAGATTATGTGCATAAAAATCTGTGGATTTTTTAAAATGAATGTTATATATATTTTTCCAGTTAAAGGCATCCCTGCCTGCAAAAAAGTATGGTCTAATGTGTGTTCGAATTCATTCTTTGCTCTGGCATTCTCTCTCTCTCCCTCCCCCGTCTCTCTCTTTCTGTTTGTGTGTGTTTCTCAGGTGACGTTCACTCGTTGTCTTTACGCCCAGCTGCAGCAGCAGACTTTCGTTCCTGACAGGAGGAGTGGATTTACTCTGCCGCCTCCATCACACCCTCAATACAAAGCTCACGAACTCGGCATGAAACTGGTAACAACCTGAGGGTTTTCTTACAAACTGATGTGGAGTAAGAGGAACAAAACCTTGCTGTTACTGGAAGAC
The DNA here is from genome assembly GCA_023630585.1 of Cranoglanis bouderius. Classification (NCBI taxonomy): domain Eukaryota; kingdom Metazoa; phylum Chordata; class Actinopteri; order Siluriformes; family Cranoglanididae; genus Cranoglanis; species Cranoglanis bouderius. Next base: position 3,658,284 of record CM042543.1, read on the forward strand.
AATCAACTTCAGGGTGGCAACAGTAACCCCTCTTCACAGTGGGCCACATCACACCACCCTGTCGTGGATTATTTTCCCACAACAGCATGACCCAGAGTGTTTGTTCTTTACTTAACAATAACACCATCACTTGTATTAGTGAAATTAGTAATGAATAATAATTTAGATATAAGAAGGATTTAGTAGTAGATGACTGTGTGTGATTGCTTTGGGATTGTAGGCGCACGGTTTTGAGATCCTGTGCAGTAAAAGCGGGCGCACGGAGACGAACGCTGAGGCTCCAGTGAACGCTAATCCGCTCTGGAGAGGTTTCCTGGACAGCCTGAAGAGGAACGATTATTTTAAGGTGAAATGAGACGAGAGAAAAAATATCTAGTTAATATCTCCGCTTCGTTGCACAATCACTGAACAGTGCCCGTGTGTGCAGGGGGAACTCGAAGGCTCGGCGCGCTACAGAGAGCTCCTGACGGCAGCCGAGAGTTTCTTTAAGCAGTCGCTCCCCAGCGCACAGAGGTGAGGGTTTCACCCCGTGACTCAATTCCGTTCACCGCACTTTGGCTTTTCCACCAAATACAGAACAAATCCAACATCTGATCCAACATTTCGGCAGTATTTCCCCGAACGTAACTAGGTAACCATGGTTACCAGGGTATGAAGACTGCATGTGAGTGGCGCTAGAAAGACTTGAACAGTATTTATTAGTTTATCGTGATTGTTGCACAATGTAGTTATAAACTAGTTAAGTTACAGTTGCAATCAAAATTATTCAACCCCCATTGCAAATCAGGTTTATTGTCAAAATTTACAGACTTTCAGCTGTTTGCAATGAACAAATCAATTGAAATAGTTCAACACAACGAATGCTTCAAGTGGTTTCCCCAAATTCAACTGAAAATGCAACTTAGAATGACTTCTCCAGTTTCAAAATTATTCAACCCCCTGAATAGAATCCCTCACAACAGCACAAATATGCAAAACGGGTGTTGTCTCAAGCACCTCTGATGCAACTAATCAAGAACTTCATTAGTTGCACCAGGTGTGCTTGAGCTGGAACACATGAAATACCTGAACTGGCTAGGGGCAGAAAATACATGAAATACCTGGACGGGGCAGAAAAAGGAAGCTATCAATGGCTGCAACCAGATTTCTGAGAAGACAGGTTGTGAAAAACCCTCAAGTGACTGCAAAAGACCTGCAGCAAGACTTGGTGGCAACAAGCACTGAGGTTTCAGTGAGCACAGCATGGTGCGTACTAAATGCAGAAGGTTTCCATGCCAGACCTCCAAGACGTACACCACTACTGACCCAAAAGCACAAGAAAAGTCGGCTCAAAATCATATAAATAAGCCACAGGAGTTTTGAGATTCTGTTCTGTGGAGCGATGAAACAAAACTGGAACTTTTCGTCACGACGGATCAGTGGTATGTCTGGAGAAAGAAGAATGAAGAAAGAACACACTGCCCACAGTCAAGCATGGTGGTGGCTTGGTGATGCTCTGGGGCTGCTTTGCATCCCCTGGCACTGGAAACCTGCAGCGTGTGGAAGGCAAGATGGATTCATTGAAGTATCAGGAAATCCTAGGAGAAATCCTCATGCCGTCTGTGAGGAAGCTGAAGCTTGGGCGTCATTGGACCTCCCAATAGGACAATGATCCCAAGCATACCTCAAATTCCACCAAGGCTTGGTTGCAGAAGAAGTCCTGGAAGATTCTACAGGGCCATCACAGTCACCTGACTTGAACCCCGTAGAAAATCTCTGGTGGGAATTGAAGAAGGCGGGTGCAGCACACAAACCCAAGAATATTACTGAACTGGAGGCCATTGCTCATGAGGAATGGGTTAAGATTCCTCAGGAACGCTGCCAGAAGCTGGTGTCTGGCTATGCATCTCGTTTGCAGCAGGTCATAACAGCAGAAGGGTGCTCTACTAAGTACTGAAGATGCTTGCCATGAAGGGGTTGAATAATTTTGATTCAATCGCCCAGCGATTGTTTTGCACGCTCTTTCGCAGTGATGTTTGTTGGTAAATGAGACCTTTTAGCATGTGAATGGAAGAGGGCTTGGACTGAATGTCTGTTGTGATGATGTCACATGACGCGTCTTGACCCAAATCTGTGGTGATATTGGAAAAATTGCAAGCTTCTCCAAATATTGCGGAGTTTGCTTGATTTTGTGTTCATTTCTGCGATCGCAAAATCCTAATTTTATATTTGTGTCCTTGGGCATTTTATGAACGAGTATATACTTTTATTATAATTTGTATTAAATAGTGACATTTTCTGAAACATTCATAACATTTTATATATTTTTTTTCTCTGCCAAATCATTATTAATACTTTATCTTAATCACTTATTTATTTTATGGTGACTATTTTATTTGTTTTTAGGATTTCTATTGCATTTTCTCCATTTTTCTTTTTCCATTTTTAAAATTTTTATTTCTTTGACAACTATTATCAGCTGCCTTTGAATGTATTTTAATGAAAAAGTGCTATATAAATAATAATTCTTCTTATTTATTATTTCTTGTAGCAGTTGTGTTCATGGTCCAGGTGCGGAGGTGTTGCAGGTGTTAGAGAGCGCCCCCTACAGTCTGGAGGAACTGAAGGAACATGAAACTCACCTTCCACCAGAAGACAGTACGTCCCTCTTTCTGTGTTTATTTATATATCAAACATATTCCTTCGGAGTTGATTCCACCAGTAACTAAAGAGCTCAACATTATACTTAAAGATGCGTCTCTGTGCCGCCCCCTACAGGTGACGACTGGTTAAACATCACCCCAGAGGAGCTAGAGAGGTTGCTGGAGGAAAGAGGGGGTCAGAGGTCAAGTAAGGGTCAAGGAGTCACATATGGAGCAGGAATGAGTGAGGATGAGGAGAAGCAGCAGGAGGAAGAGGCCGGATACACTCTAGTGGCTGTGACACAGGGGATGAAGGACTTCATAAACGCCATGTCGTCACACGAAGGAGCTGAATTCCCTCGGTATCATCATCATCGTCATCATCATCATCATCATTCGTTAACTCTGAGAGGAAGCGGATTTATATTTATCTTTACTCTAGTACAGAGTGCAGACTTTTCTGGGGGGAAAAAAATCAGCCTGTAGTGGATATAAAGTATATTTTTAAAAAGTTTTTGTTAAATAATTCTCAGATATGTTCAGATATTTAAAAAAAAGAAAAGTTTTTGGTATTGTTTCACTTATATTAAAAAGCATTTTTAAATTTGTTTATAAATATTGGCCAGTATAATTTTAGTTCAGCAGAGCTTTTAATTTTAATTCCTCAAACACAAATAAACAGCGGAATATATTAAAATATCAAATAAAATATATAAAGAATATATCAAATAAAATATCAAATAGAAATAGAAATGCTAAAAAATAATAAGAAGAAAAAGAATCATTTTATAATTTATAATATAATATAGGAGGCTGAGTCAAATGAAAACTTTTATTTTTTAATTTGGCATATTTTATTGCAGTTATATGTCGCAAAAATGTATAATTAGAAATTTCTTTTTAAATTTTTTTTTTATTAAATTCTAATTTGTCACCTTTTTAAGGTTTTCCTTTGACTCCCCCTCCTGATATAATCATCACTTTATAATAATAAGTAATTATTACAAATATAAATACAATTTTCTAATTTCACACAAACATTTTAACCAGAAATTAAACGTTGATTTAAATGTAGCGGACACATTTTGTGTTTGAGGTTTGCGTTTTGTAGTGTTGTGCTCGAGCTACGATGCTAGCTCTGTAGCCACCGGTTTAGCATTGCCCACTCTTCATGTTTAAATCAGACAGTAACATGTGATTTAACGGTTTGGTGTGACAGGAAGCGTGCTTTTATTTTGGGTTCCAGGTCGTGTTTGTCGGAGCCGTTCAGTTTCGACCCCGATTCAGTGATGAGCGCTCTGGACATACTGCTCGGTGAGTTCTGAGCATGTTTAGAATTTTATATAAAATGTTTGATATAACTGTAAAAAAAAAAAAAAAAAGTAATAAAAAATATATTTTTTCATCTGTAAGTCTCGACTAGCAGGAACACTTTTGTTGCATTAAAATATCTGCAATGACCTGGAAATGATTCACTGATTTTTGCGTAATTAAATTTGAATTGATGTCAGGTGGTAAAGATGAGGAGCTGGACTCTGATGATTTAGACGACGAGGATGATGATGATGGTGACGATGAAGCAGAGGAAGAAGGCTCTGAAGAGCAGACAGGAGCAGAGACGTTGGACAATCTGAGGAGATACATGGACGAGATGGACCAGGAGCTTCAAAGCACGAACGTCGGACAGAGTTTCACGCACAACGGCAAAGTGAGTGCTGGCTGCTCGTCTACATTAAACATCATATAAACTTCATATTAAGTAAAAGTTCAGTGATGTGTTTTTTTCCCCCAACAGAAAAACTCTGATTAAAGGCCATCACTTCTAAACATGATATTTACTTGATAGACAGACGTAGATGGAGACAGACAGAGACTGACAGGAGCGGATAAAGAAGAGACAGTCAGAGACAAAGAGACTGACAGACTGAGATTGAGACAGACAGGAAGAGAGACGAAGATGGAGATGCAGAGACAGACAGAGGCGCAGAGACAGACAGACTAAGATTGAGACAGACAGGGAGAGAGACATAGATGGAGATATACAGACAGAAGCAGAGACTAAAGAGACAGACGGAGACAAAGAGACAAACAGATTAAGATTGAGACAGACAGGGAGAGAGACAGAGATGGAGATATACAGACAGACAGGAGTGGAGACAGAAGAGATGGACTAAGCTTGAGACAGACAGGGAGAGAGACAAAGATGGAGATATACAGACAGACAGGAGCAGAGACGGACAGAGACAAAAAGACGAACAGACTAAGATTGAGACAGACAGGGTGAGAGACAGAGATGGAGATGTACAGACAGAGACAGACAGACAGGAGTGGAGACAGAAGAGACAGACTAAGATTGAGACAGACAGGGAGAGAGACAGAGATGGAGATGTACAGACAGAGACAGACAGACAGGAGTGGAGACAGAAGAGACAGACTAAGATTGAGACAGACAGGGAGAGAGACAAAGATGGAGATATACAGACAGACAGACCGGAGCAGAGACAGACAGAGACAAACAGACTAAGATTGAGAGAGACAGGGTGAGAGACAGAGATGGAGATATACAGAGACAGACAGACAGGAGTGGAGACAGAAGAGACAGACTAAGATTGAGACAGACAGGGAGAGAGACAAAGATGGAGATATACAGACAGACAGACCGGAGCAGAGACAGACAGAGACAAAAAGACGAACAGACTAAGATTGAGACAGACAGGGTGAGAGACAGAGATGGAGATATACAGAGACAGACAGACAGGAGTGGAGACAGAAGAGACAGACTAAGATTGAGACAGACAGGGAGAGAGACAAAGATGGAGATATACAGACAGAGACAGACAGATTGTAACAGACAGGAACAAAGATGGAAGAGAGACAGGCAGAGACAGACAGAGAGAGAGATTGAGATGGAGCTAGACAGACAGATAGACGGACACACAGATAGAGGCAGACAGACAGAGACTGGCACTGGGAGACGAGCAGGGACAGAGACAAGGAGACGGTAAGATACAGAGACAGGCAGGCAGACACGCAGTCAGAGATGGAGAGAAACTGAAAGACAGGGAGACAGATACAGGGAGGTGAGACAGACAGATGGAGACCTGGACAGATAGACAGGCAGAGACAGATAAACAGAAACCGAGACAGGAGCAATTTGCCACTGATTCCACTTTTTAATTTGTTACGACACGTTTTACATTTCGTCCGTTTATAAATACATTTAATGTTGTGTAACTTCCACGAAACACGTGAGAATTGAATGTGAATAAAAATTAAAACAAGTTTGTAAAACACTTGCTAACTCACACCACTGTGTCCAGCAGGGCGGCGATATCGCAGCAGATGCAGAAGGAAGCCCTGCGCAGACAGAAGACGATCTCCAGCCCTTAGACTTGGACGTCAACCTGGTAACCAATTTGCTCGAGTCGCTGTCCTCTCAGGCCGGTCTCACAGGTCCCGCTTCAAATCTGCTGCACGGCCTCGGCCTGCACCTGCCCCCTAACGCCGATCCCTCCTGAGGCCGCTCTCCTGAACCAGCTCGAATAGCACTCATATATATATATATATATACATACACGGGAGCGCTGGTGCATATATGAGCACTATATTTATAGTGTGTTCAACACTGTATACTCAAATTCGAGTGTATTTTTGTACAGGATGTCGAATAAAAGCAGTTTTGTAAAACACTACAGAGTCGATTTGTATGATTTTGGAAATTCTTTCTTCTCTCTTTCTTTGCTCTTCCTGATAAACTAGACTTACTGGTAGTGTTATATTAACGAAATGAACAGAAATTCCACACACGCAAGTCAATCATTTGTGATTTTTATCTTGTCCGATTGTTTATCTCAGACGAAGCCAGTGACGCATCCGCAGGTTTGTTAGGTTACATATCACCTTTTATTGACATTTTTGAAACCAGCTTTACTTTGACTCCTCCCTGATTCAATTCAAGAACGAGCACCTAATTAATAAAATACTGTCTCTTGTGTATCAGGCATGGGCTACACTAAACGTTTACTTTATTAGGAGCACTGGGTTCACCAGGTGATGTTTTTCCAATCTTCATCTGTCCGACAGTTTGGGAGAGCTTGTAACCAGTGTAGCCTCAGATTCCTGTCCTTGACTGACAGTAGTGGAGTCTGATCTGGTCTGCTGATGTTGTAGTCCATCCACCTTAAGGTATGACGTGTTGTGCGTTCTGAGATGCGTTTCTGCTTACCACGGTCGTAAAGGGTTGTGATTTGTGACACTGTAACCTTCCTTTTAGCTTATCTTTGGTAACATTCACTGAGATCACATTTATTCTGCATCCTGATGTTTGATGTGAACATTAACCGAAGTTCTTAACCTGTATCTGTATGATTTTATGTATTGCGCTTCTACAATTTCTGCTTTTTGTTGCTTCCAAAACAGCTGATGAAATCAAATGTCTCTCGTGACTGGACTCGATGCTTGAGCGTCCTCTCTGATTGCTGGCTTTGCGCTATAATAAGTTAATAAGCGGCATTGCGAGTCCTCCGGCGGAGTGTAGCAGGGCCGCGGTGAGCGCCGAGTACCTCAGCGCCGTTATATCCACTAGAAAAATCTGTACAGAGCCCAGGAGCAGCACGGCTAACAAGTATCCCAGGAAGAGCAGAGTTTGCCAGCTGCCGTGCGTGATCGCTTGCGGAGTGTCCGGATGCATCACGCATAGCAGTACCAGCAATACACTCTGGGTCACTGTCAGGGTGTAGTAGAGGTCAAAAGTTGTAACATGGCCTTGCTCAGTCCGGGCGACTTTAGACAGCCAGGCCAGGGAGAGACTGTGCAGGAACAGGCTTAGAGGAGAGTAGAAATATTCCAGTGGCTCCGTGTTGTACACACCCTCATACACTGACAACACACACACACACACACACACACACACACACACACACACGTCATTGATATATTTCTGTATATAATGAGAAATTACCCAGAATGCATTGAGATCTGAAGGCTTGGCGCAAAATGACGACTTGAACTCAAATCATCTCAAGCATCATTCGTGCACTTGTTAATCGCAGTCCTCCTACCTGTAATTCCAATAGAGGTGAAAGTGATTGCTGTGAGAAGGCAGGTGAAGTGGGCGGAGTTAGGCTTGCTCACTCCCAGCAGGTGACCCCACGCCAGGCTGAAGAGTGGGAGGAGGCGCCCGGTGAGGGGGTACAAGCCCGAGTGTGCACTCGCACGTGCCCACAGGGCCAGAACACACTGGACACTACCACACACAGCGGGCACCATAAGCCGCTCAGCTAGCCTCAGAGAGAACGGATTCAGTGGCACGACCCCCAGAGCACGCAGACCCAGCAATGCCAGGACGTTCAGGAGCACCTGAGGAAAACAGGGGGTGAAGATCTAGAATACCTACAATACTTTGCAGAACAGAACATCAATGCTACCTAAATCATGGATGTAAAATGTAAGTGAATGTGAAGGAGATGGTGTGCAAAGTTCTAGCACATGAGAGGAGCGTTATAGTTTTAATATTTCAAATTGGAAATTTGGATTCCTTTTAGTTTTTTACCTTATTGTCAGCTTGTATTAGTTTTATTTTTTTATTCATATAATTATCTTAAGTGTTAATATTTCACTTTTATTAAATCCAGTTGATCTTATGTTTAATTTTTGAAGAAAAAATGCACCAGGTGACTTGAATTTAGGGCTAATTGAATAAACTGATAGACTTTGCTATTTGACCGTGTGTGTGTGTGTGTGTGTGTGTGTGTGTGTGTGTGTGTCTTATGTCAACTCTCTCAAGCACTTGAATAGGATATAGCTTTGGCAGTGTGACAGCGCCTTTTATTCTCGTCCTGAACAATTTCATATTTTATCTTTTCTACATCATCAAAAGATTTTCTAACACATTTACAGTAATAACAATAAAGAACAGTAATAACAGTAAAGAATAATTTCTATACTTTAATGGTGACTTCTATGCATATGTTCTAGGGCCATTTCTGAGTACAATTATCAGTAAACATGGTTAATCCCCAAATATAATATCTCCAAGGTATTATATCCATAGAGAACATATTAACATTTACAAGCTGATTGGTCTGTCAGATAAGATCTGAGCCAGGAAATAATCAACAATATTATCTGTGGTAATAAAAGCTGCACTGGAGATCAAGTAACACAAGTGCAATCCTGTTCACAGGCCAGTCATCTGTCATTTACTACTTTAACCAGCGCTTTTTCAGTACTGTTATAAGACATAAACCCTGACTGCATTCAAATGAATAAATGAATAAAATGTAATATGTGTGATTCCTATGTAGGTATGAGCTGAGCTATAACCTTTTCTAATCTCTTGGAGATAAGGTGCAGGTTTGATATTGGTGTAATTTGACAGGTTACGAGAGTAACGGTCAAATGTCTAACCCTAGACATTTAATTACTTATGGTAGTATTTGTGTAAGAAAATGTGTTGGTACTAGATCTGCTACACAAATGGAGGAAACCAGTTAAATTAGTTATTGATCTGCATCTGAATTTCTATAAAGCTGCTTTGTTAGAATGTCTATTATAAAAATGCTACATAACTAAAAAACTAATAAACTGAACTGAAAAGGAAGGTTTCCAGTTGCTCCCTTGAGGTGGTTGTCTGACAATGAAGTCATATTTTTTTTTGTCTGTTTCCAATTTTGTCATAGAAAAATCAATAAATAAATCCACTACTGCCATATAGTTTTCTATATGGTTCATCCACCATCTTTGTTTAGACAAGTTTCTTTTGTTGCTGGTTGGTATGGTAGAGTTGCAAAATGTGTGAATTTTACAAACATATTACAAGGCTGTAATGTAAGTCTGATGAGTTAAACAGTAACAGTACCTGTATGAGGGCAAGAGGCGTAGTGTATGGGTAGTGGTACTGCGGAATAAAGATCCTGCACACAAAGTCATGAAGCTGATCTGCGAGTGCATACAAAACTATGCCCACCAGGGCAACAGCGTAGAGCATTAATGGGGCCAGGGATTTATAGACATCACACACTGAAGAAGGACCTCGTATCTGCAGCCACAAGAACCTGTTAGGTGGAAAAAAGACCAGCAGTTTGGACTAAAGAGAACAATTAGACAACAACAGACAGAAATGCGCTAATTCAAACTTGAACCTATGACATCATAACCAATGTTACCTAGCTTGCTAGCTCAATTGTCTGCTTTATTTAAATACACAGTAGACATTTTTGTATCATCTTAGCTAGATTGCTAGCAGACTTTACTGATACTAATACTGGATAGGGCCACCCTTCGCTCTTATCAGCCTCAAATCTTCGTGGCATGGATTCCACAAGATGTTGGAAACATTCCTTTGAGATTCTGGTCCATGTTGACATGATTGCATCATGCAATTTCCACAGATTTTTCAGGTGCACTTTCATACTGTGATTCTCCCGTTCTTGAGAAATTACTGATTCATTACTGATTCAATTACTGAAATTACTGATCTGGGAAGGCCACTGAAGAACACTGAACTCATTGTCATGTTCATGAAACCGGTTTGAGACGACTCTTGCTTTGTGACATGATGCATGTAAGTAGCCATTAGAAGACAGAAGGGATGCACATGGCCAGCAACAATACTAAAAATACTCCGTGGCATTCAAGCGACATTTGATTGGTATTAAAGTGTGCCAAGAAAACATTCCCCACACCATTACACCACCTCCACCAGCCTGGACTGTTGACACAAGCCAGGTTGGGTCCATGGATTCATGTAGTTGGCACCAAATTCTTATGTGTGCCTCATCAGAAATCAAGATTCATCAGACCAAGCTACGTTTTTCCAGTCTTCAACTGTCCAGTTTTGGGGAGCCTATACCCACTGCAGCCTCAGCTTTCGGTTCTTGGCTGACAGAAGTGGAACCCGACATGGTCTTCTGCTGTTGTAGCCCATCCGCCTCGAACTTCGATGTATTGTTCATTCTGTGATGCTTTTCTGCTCACCACAATTGTACAGAGTGGTTATCTGAGTTACTGTAGCCTTTCTGTCAGTTCAAACCAGTCTGACCATTCTCTGTTGACCCTCTCTCATCAACAAGGCGTTTCTGTCTGCAGAAACAATCATGCAACAGTCAAAATCACTGAGATCACATTTTACCCCCATTCTGATGGTTGGTGTGAACATTACCTGAAGCTCCTGGCCTGTATCTGCATTATTTTATGCATTGTGCTGCTGCCACACAACTGGCTGATTAAACAGCTACATGAATCTGTAGGTGTACATGTGTTCCTAATAAAGTGTTCCGTGAGTGTATCTTGCTGACTTGCTGACCAGGACGAACCAAAACACTGCACTGATATTTGATATTTGCAAACCTAAAATTGACCGCATTACTAAATAAGATGTAAAAATACCATTTGGAGATTAGGGTGCTTGTATATCTGAGGCAGCCAAGCCAGGTCTCCATACTGCCTCTGACGTCCTGATGAGCTTTCGAAACCTGGGCGTCAGACACAAAGCTCCTGCATACATAGATACATGCATATAAGATAAGATAAGATAAGATGTACCTTTATTGATCCCCCGTAGGGGAAATTAAAAAATATATAGATTAAATTTCTTGAAATCGCTAAAGGGACTTAAGACACATTTTCATGTCTTTCTTAATTGAACAATTTTCAATATAAGATATATAAAATATAATATATAAAATGTGCCTGTTCATGCATTTTATTTCTGATATTATACTGTATATTGAATCAGAGTATGTGGTGTATTTGATTAAGGTGTGTTTGGTTTTGAATTTTAGATTAGAACAGAAATCAATATTTATGATCCAGAACATCTTTTACCTAACTGTCTATAACTCCATACTGAAATAAGATATGAAGATATACTGTAATAAAAATAAAAATATCTATCTGAGACTTCATTCTTTCATTTGGTATAACACTGATTCCATCGTGATGTATCATAGTCAAGAAATGTTAGAAATAGTGATAAATTCTCTCCCCTAAATACACATTGTCCACTTATAGCAAAGATGAACTTTTAGATAAACCTAAATCATTTGAGTTTTTCACTATTAAACTACACTTTCACAAACATTAACTATTTAACTATTTTTGTGAAATAAATTACGTTTTATAGGGGTGCGCAAACTTTTGCACTCTACTAAAAGATAAAACGGATGTTATAGGAAATAGTATATTAGATACGATAGACTTTTAAGATTTTAAAAGTAGGAGCCACTGTAAAATATACAATACCCAAAAGCACATGAACAGCATTACTTTCTATATATGACATAAAAAAAAAACATCTCAGAATACTCACTTCACTGTTCTCGCCTTCGTAAGCCGACATGTCTCATACCAAATGCTTCAAAAGCACATATTTATTCCAAAAGATCCTATGATGTGTATATCCAAACGTTCCGTCCTGAGAAATGAGTGAAAATTCCCTGTGTGTTCCCTGCAGTGCTCATGACACTGTGAAGAGCTGACACTGCAGGATGGACTTTGATCTTTCCTCACATATAAACAAACAAGCACTAAACTGCTGAATATCATCATCATCATTATCATATCTCGGTTTCTCTCTCTCTCTCTCTCTCTCTCTCTCTCTCTCTCTCTCTCTCACACACACACACACACACACACACACACAATTTATCCAAGTGTTAGAGAACCCCTCGCACTCACAACGCCGCTGGACTGATTCATTCATGGACTCATTATGTTTGCCTTTGCCATGTGCTTCTGTTTTTTTATTCATGTCATGTCTCCACCTGCTTATGTTCATTGGTTCTTTGTTTCTTGGTTTACGTCACGTCTCCGCCCATGTTCAGTCATTGTCATCATGAGTTTCAGGTGTCTCTTGTTTGTGTGTGTATTTAAACCGCTTCACGTTTCCGCTTCTTCGCGGAGTATTAGAGTAAGTTTTAGCATGTGTGTTATACATGCTACCTTCTTGCGCTCTCTCGCCCATAGATCATAGTTCATAGCTCTTAGATCATTGTTCATAGACCATCGCCTCCTTTCTTGTTTGTTTTGTTTTCTTCCCGGATTTATGCCCGTTTGGATTTCTGCCCCTTTGGATTATTGCTTTACCTTTTTGTGGATTACTACCTCACTGTTTTGTGGATTACTGTTTTCAGCCGTGCTTTTGTGTTCTGTTACGTTTGAATTCAGCTGTTCCTAATAAACTGACTTTTCCCCTGCACATGCATCCTGCCTTCCTCTGTGCCGACGTAACACCAAGTCACAGATTGAGAGCCAGAAATGTGTCATTTGTGTTGTTGTAGTTATTTGTTTGTTTTTGTTGATCTCATAATGAATGAACAACATAAGTATATCTCGATGTACAGTGGGTATAGAAAAGAATCAGCCCTCTTTAAAATAATCACATTTTGTTGCTTTTCAGCCTGAAATGAAGACGGACACAGTTTTTGTTTTATCCAGCTGTATTTACTCAGTGCAACTTATAACATCCAAGTGAAAGATATAACACCAACATATCAGAAAAAAAATAAAAAAAATAAAAAAACAGAATCACTGAGTTGGAAAAAGGATCACCCTCCCTCCTAAAAATGACTTAGCTCAGCATGAAAAGAGCTTTCCTGGAGCATTCTGTAGTGCAACTGAAGCAAACAATCAACTATGGGTGGCAAGGCACTGTCAAAAGATCTCCGGGATAAAGTTGTAGACAGGCACAGGTCAGGAGATGGATACAAAATTTTTTTTAAAGGATTTATCAATGCCTAGAAGCACAGTGAAGTTTATTATTAAGAAGTGGAAGGTATTTGGTACAACACAGACCCTCCCTGGATCAGGACGTCGCCCCAAACTGGATGAAAGAGCCAGGAGGAAACTGGTCAGAGAGGCTACCAAGAGGCCCACAGCAACTCTGAAGCAGTTGCAGGAATTTATAACAAAGAGTGGTCATTGTGTGCATGTGACAACAATATCACAAATTCTCCACAAATGTGGCTTGTATGGGAGGGTTGCAAGAAAAAAGCCACCCACGACTGAGTTTTGCCAAAACGGCACCTTGAAGATTCTGAGGCCACATGGAGAAAGGTGTTAAGGTCAGATGAGACTAAAATTTAATTATTTGGCCTCAACACCAAATGATATGTCTGGTGGAAATCCAATACAGCTCACCATCCAAATAACACCATTCCTACAGTAAAGCATGGAGGTGGTAATATCCTGTTATGGGGGTGTTTCTCTGCAGCAGGGACTGGAGCACTTGTCAGGATAGAAGGAAAATGGATGGGGCAAAATACCGTCAAATTCTTGAGGAAAATCTGCTTCCCTCTGCCAGAAAGTTGTCAATGGGAAGAAGGTTTACCTTCTAACATGACAATGACCCAAAGCACACAGCAAAACTGAGGACACAGTGGTTGAAGGAGAAAAAGGTGAATGTCCTTGCATGGCCTAGTCAGAGCCCAGACTTAAACCCCATTGAAAATCTGTGGAATGACTTGAAGACTGCAGTCCACAAACGGTCACCATCAAATTTAACTGATCTTGAGCAGTTCTGCAAAGAAGAGTGGGAAAATATAGCAAAGTCTAGATGTGCAAAGTTAGTAGAGACATATCCCAACAGACTAAAGGCTGTAATTAAAAAATTAAGGCAAATGAAAGCAAGGGGGTGATCCTTTTTCCAACTCAGTGATTCTGGTTTTTAATTTTTTAAAATTTTATTCTGACATGTTGGTGTTATATCTTTCACTTGGATGTTATAAGTTGCACTGAGTAAATACAGCTGGATAAAACAAAAACTGTCCGTCTTCATTTCAGGCTGAAAAGCAACAAAATGTGATTATTTTAAAAGGGGGTGATTCTTTTCTATACCCACTGTATGTGTGTGTCATTCATAAGATAAGTGTTTTGAATATTATTATAGGTCATAAACTATATAGTGCACTCAGGGCTCATCTATGCCTATAGCATAAGGAGGGTTAATGATTGAAAATGGTTGAATACAACAATAAAAAAGGTAAATAACTGATTTATAATCCCACAACAAAAGAGACTGGGTTTCCTTTTATTAAATTTACTATTACTATTATGCAAAGCGTCTGCCATACACGCCCCTGTGAACGAGATGTTACTATAGAAACGATAACGCAGAGGACACCGTTATGGCTCAAGGCCTCGCCATGGACGTCACTCTGTCTCCCTGCTCCGCTTCAGACGTCACTACGCCTCGTGGCTCTGCTTCGGATGACGCTCTGCCTTCTTGCTCTGCTGAGGACGTCGCTCTGCAGTGAGGACCTCTTGGCTTGCTCGGCTGAGGACGGCACTCCGCCTCCTTTCTCCGCTAAGGACATCGCTCTTTCCCGCTGCATTTCACCGTGTACGTCGCTCCCCCCTCTTGCTTTCCGGATGACGTCGTTCCCCCCTTTGCCTTGCGGAGGACGTCCATTTTATTATAAGATCTTATATAATCATTTATGTTCAGTGTCTTCCGAGTCCACTGTTCTACATGTATTGAGTATTTACTGTCACGTTGTTGATTAAACTAATTGTAAATATTAAAACCTTTCATGCATGAAACTAATGATCGAACAGTCAATAGTTTGGAAATTAAAGAAAGTAAAATGCACATTTTCATGCTGTAAAACATTGTATAGCATTTCAGCACTTTGGACTATTACAACAACAACAACAACAACAACAACAACAACAACAGCAACTACAGTCCCTTGCCCTGAGAAAATGTTGTATATTTGTAATAAAATCGTGAAAATGAGTGTTTCTGAATTGGAGTCCGCCATCTTTGTTCAAGGTGTCTTTTGTTGCACGAATACAACTACTTGCCAGTAGGTGGCGATCTCTGGCGTTTTTGAGTAACTTCCACTAAAGAGGCTAACACGCAACTTTAACATTAAAACCCATGCCTATACAAAAATAATTAGTTTTAAATAGACTTTACTTTTAAATGCATGAAAAGGTTAAGTAATATTCAAATATATATATATATATATATATATATATATATATATATATATATATATATATATATATATATATATATATATATATATATATAAATAATAAATTACAATACTTATTTCAAATTTGGAAGACATCACAAAATATACCATACAGTATAAATTTTTACTGGTAATTTGTATCTATTAATTTGTATTTATTCACCATTAATTGTGAAACATCAAAGAATTCAACATATTAAAATATTAATTGGCACTGAACTGAGAGTTTATCAGGAATACAGATTTATGAACTGATAAACTGGCAACTTAATGTAGACATAAGCTTAATATGTAGACATAAAATTAGCTGTTTTGTTATGTTATGTGTTGTGCAGTGTCACTCTGATTGCAGTAGCTGAATTTTCAGTATCTTCAGTATTTTAGATGCTGGTTCTGATAGTTGCTGTGTTATAATACAGATGAAGTCGGTGTGTTCTCCGGCCGGACTGCACCATCTGCGAGTGACACACTCACAACCCCCCTCCCTTCCTCCTCGCTATTTTCTCTTTTCTGTTATACAAAGGCCCCAAACGGTAGTGTTGAAAAGCTGGTTTCTTATTAAAAGTCATTCTAACATGTCATGTTTGTTAACCAAACCTGTCAGTGTACAAGGACGAGTAAGAGGAAAACAGAACGTCATAAGTAGATAGCTAATAAAGTTGCAGTATCTATAAGCCTGAGAGAGGGCAAAGGGATGATAACTAAGGAACTGCTGTGGTATAAGAGGAATAAAACACTCGAGCAAAGAGGAGTTACTGTTTCCACCATGAAGTTTCCGTTACTGTTTCCATTATATCACTTATACCACAGCAAATTGCCATTTATTGCATTTTTTTGTATTTATTATAGAACAACACATCATACTTTTATTTTTTACTCAGTTAATATTTACATTTAATATTGTTTAACATCTGTATTATCACTTATGTTATAGCCAGCTATAAACACTCATTCACTCACCAGCCTCTCTTTCTTCATTCTCTGGAAGTTGATAAGACAAAAAAAAAAAAAAGAAGCATTTTCTTACAGAGAAACTATATCCATCCTAAAATTTTACGTCTGTTACAAAATGCTGACACTGGAGACTCCTTCCATAAATCTTAAATAAACATTTCCTTACAGAAAACTTCACCATGTCAATTATTACGTTTTTAATCAGTGTATGTGGAGTGTCCCTCATACAAGTCCCTGTGTAAGCTGTTACTATGGAAAAGATGATGTATTCGAACGAGCGCATTAATATAAACCTGGGTCCACACCTCCTATCATTGAGATTACTGCGGATGGTACCACTTAAAAACCATAAAGATGGCTTTGGAGCGCAATTCATATGAACAGTTATGCTTCAGATAACTGAGTTTGGGAAAACATCCATACGTCTTTAGCCACTAGAGAGCATCGTGGTTTGGAATTTGGTGTCTTAAAAGGCAATGTCTGAACATTTACAAAAACAGGCGCTTGGCACAAATGAATACAAACTTGGTATACACTAAGACGAAATATCATAAGAAGAACATGCTTTTATGCAAATGGAGGTGGAACCGTATGCAAAATTTGAGGAATGATAATCACATTAATTATTTTTAATATATATATATATTTTTTTCTCAGTATGTTTTGGTATAAGGCATAAATGAGTATCCATTATACATTATGTGAGCAGGTTTGACTTTATACAATAGACTACCCTGTTTAAAGACATTTTAAAGGTGAAAACTCGTTCTCTGTGTATTTGATTCCTTTAAGCAAACAGTACAAAGTCGTATGTTTTCAAAATGAAATGGAAAATCTGTATCGCTTGACATAATCTAATGTGCCCGGGAAAATTCGACCATAAACGCATGCACCGTTTGGATATTGCGTAGTGTGTGTGGATGTGTGTGGATGTGTGTGACACACTGACCTGTCATGTCCAGCTCACCCTGGCTCATGTAGAGCACTTCACTCTGCCGCATAACCACGGCAACCTACTAAAATAAGGACGGGAGGAAGAGGACAGGAACAAACGAGAAGAAAGAAAGAAAAAAACGGTCGCTTTTTTACACATGGAGAACAAACGAGCACCATGGCCAGGAGCCAGATTCCACAATTTTGCTCAGCATCATTGAGGATTTTGGTTCTTGTAGGGTGATTTGGCTCGACTGCAAACTTTTTCAGCCGTGTGTGTACGTGTGCGTCAGGATGGTTGCGTCGACTCTTGTACCTTTTGGCCCGTAGCAGTGAAGAAGGCTGCGAATCCCGAATGCCTCCGATCCAAAACCATGGGCATTGCACTGTCCAGGTGAGTTCCTAGAGGTGCTTATTTTTTATTATAACTACAAACATGCTTAAAATGATAAGAAATTGAGCTAAACAGACAACTCAGTAGACTTTTAACTTACCTCTTATGAGGGACAGTAGTGCTCAGGAGTATGGAGAGTCCAGACAAGTATTTTGGTTAGAGAATCATAATTGAAGATTTTAATCTGTCTTACTATATCTCCATCTTTTCCTCTTATTCCTCCATTTCTCTTTTTTAATCCCTCTATACCTCCCCCTACCTGTAGGTCTGATAAATGCCGTATTGTCTCCTCCACTGGGCTTCGGAGCTCTGTGCCGGGAGAAAACAGCGCCTCCTGTCCAGAGATGAATGGCATTGTCAAACCCTCACGCAATAACATCATTCGAGGCACTCTGACTAACAGCGAAGGTTTGCCACCATGATGATGTGTTATTTGAAAATGTACAGTATATTTCCAAAATAAGGCTATTCGTTTGTCTATATTTTTGGAAATAGAATCAGCTAAATTTCTTAGAAACTATCGCTGGCAGGTACAAACAAAAATAACAACTGCGTGGATGGGATTAAAAAGAATAATAGTCGCACATCTTTTTTTGAAACCAGTTATGAACTGGAGTGATGTAGCTGAGGTTGAGGAACTGTCAGAGCCAAAATTGTATAAAATATGATGACATGTCCAGGGGTTTCCAGTAGGGTTCGTATTTAATTAAAACCAAAAAACGAACGAAAAAAACCTTGTAGTGTAGGCTATCACCTCTGGTGTTTCGTATTGCATGATGGTACATGGTTGGACTACAAGTGCACAGGATCTGTATGTTTGTGTATGTGTGTCTATACATGTGTGTGTGTGTGTTTAGAGGAGCTGTTGGTTCCTGCCCTTCCAGAAAAAGCTGATATAGAGAGAGGCTACGTGACTCCACAGCAGGTGTACAACTTGTTAAACGCTGAAGCTGGTGAACCAGCACTCCATGACCCATACTACATCCTCATTCTGGACTGTCGCTCTGCAGACAGGTACCACATGCTGCACACACGTCCATAAACTCAAGCCCATTTTCCACACATAAGTATCCGTTGAAGTACCATTCGTCCACTTATGTACCTAATCTCTTTTGAAACACAGGTATAAGCAGAGTCACCTGGTTACGGCACGTGCAAGTGTGACCGTAATTCACCCAGATCTTGGCTGTTTGATAAGCTGCGTCCAGCTACAGGAGTTTTCCATCATTCTGCTTTATGCAGAGGAAGGACACAGCCCAGGTACCATGATCTGCACACAATTAAAGATCTGGATAATTCAGAACCATCCAAGTACCATAGATACAAAAAGGATATTTGACATTGTTACAAGGTATACAAAGTTAAGCCTAAAAAACCCCCCTCAATTCAACCCTGGTACAATGGTACATCATAAAAGCCAAAGACTTTTTTAGATTCATTTCAGGACCCAGATGCTATGCATTCTGTTAGATCTCAGATTTCCTGCTTCATTTATTCTCCAAAAACTATTAAGGACACTAGTAAGAAAACATCCTGGCTATTAAACATCCTTCTTCAGAATAACACTATGATAAAATCAGAATCAACCACCTTCCAAGGACTACCATTATTACATTTAAGGAACAGCCCAAAATCCACAATTCTGAGCTTTTTTTCCATTAGGGAAGACATTGTACCATCTTGTAGAAATGTTAAAAAAACTTGTCTAAAACAGGAGTCATTTCAGATATTCCCCTGCTCAAAGACACTTCGACTCACAAGTTAATTCCTAGGGTGTGTCAAACACCAGCCTATACTAGACTCCAAGCCTGCAGCACTAGAATTGATGTCCCCTGGTATACAAGGTCATTTTGAGCAAGTCCTTTTAAGTTGCCACGATATGGCATGTCATCCTTCAGAACTTTCAGCAATTACAAAAACTCAATGTTTTCAAGCATCAGAATAGTTCCTTCTACTAGGCAAAAACTTCAATACCATCTAATGGGCACATCTAAGATATCAGAAAATTCATAGTTATAAGCAATTTAGACATACCCCAGGTACAAAGAATGTACAGCTGAACCCAACAAGTCAGTCCGTTAATAAGTCTCTGTTTTCTTTCCTCTCTTGTGTACAGTAGGCAGCCAAGAGGCACGTGCCAACAACCCCACCCTACAGCACTGCTTCTTCCAGCTGAGTGCCCTTGGCATGGACCCTGTCATCCTGCTGGGCGGCTACTCGGCCTTCCACTCACTCTACCCCTTCCTGTGTACACCTCGGATGGTCCTGCTCGAGTCTGAGCGCCGCCTCCTCACCATCTATCCCTCTGAGATCCTGGAAGGTGCGCTGTACCAAGGTTCTGCCTCGCAAGCGCAGGACTACCGCATCATCAAGAACCTGCATATCACACATGTGGTCAACGCCACCGCCGAGATCTCAGATGCCTTCCCCAATGTCCTGAGGTATCTGCGACTCCGGCTCAGCGATGATGCCCAACAGGACCTTCGCCAGGCACTTCCAGAAGCTTCCCGTTTCATAGCAGCAGCCCTGAGGGGTTCACCGGGCTCACCTGGAGGGCGTGTGCTAGTGCACTGCAGCCTGGGACGGAGCCGCAGCTCAGTGTTGACACTGGGCTTCCTGATGGAACAGCGCCGCTGGTCTCTACTTCACGCTTTCCAGTGGCTCAAAGAGAGGCGCACTTGTGCGGCACCAAATGCTGGGTTCCTTCGTCAGCTCTCAGAATATGAGGAGCAGTTGTTTGGGAGACGCCTAACATCGCTTGATGACATTCGGCTCTGAACAACCGAGAGGGTCATTAGGAACAATTTTTTGAAAAAAAAAAAAAAAAGCCACTGATTTGGAAGACTCTGCAGATTCATATTCATGAATCAGATTCAAGATTCCAGAAATTCATACAATAAGGAAAAGTTACAGACCAAATTGCTGGTACTTAGCTGATTACATCAAGCGTGCAGTGTCATGGAGATCTAACTTCTTGCAGAGTTTAGTCTTCTGACCTTGATTGGCTGGCTCAAATGTGTTTGGGGTAAAAGGGGTAAAAATAAACTATTGTTAAAATGATAATAGTTTATAATTCTTTGTTGGACAGGACACGAACAAACTCTGGTTAAGTACCAGGTGACTGGCTAAATGTTACACAGTGGTGAAATGTCACAAATTAGACACAAGTTATAAAGTATGTGCCTTTAATAGATGTCAGAATTTGGTTCTCTTTCCCAATCCAAAACTCTTGGTCCCAATATTTGAATTATCCAGAGGAACGTGATTAACGTATTTTGCAATCCAGGGCAGTGGTGGATCAATGGTTAGCAGTCTAGCCTACTGATCAAAAGGATGTAAATTTGTATCTCCTTACCGTCAAACTGCCACTGTTGGCCACCATCTGCTCAGCTCAATTTTGAGTCTCTTTGGATAAAAGCATCTGCCAAAGGAATAAATGTAAATACAACTGGTGTATAATATAACTTTTGGCAGGGCATTTCAAAGAGTAAAGCTGGTGATATATGGAATAGAGGAATTGTATAGACTAGACCAGGGGTTATTGGTGTCTGAAGGTTTTTGTTCCAATCAACCAAGAGCCACACTTGATTACACCTAGACCAGTGAATCCCCATCTGTTCAATAAGATCCAGTGTGGGATCTTCATCTGTATCAAATCTGACTTGCATGATCAAGCACTAGAGTAGGACTTTTAACCTTGAGTCACTGTCCTTCACAACTTCAGGTTTTTCCGGCTCTCAACACACCTGGTCTAGCTTATTATGGTAGGTTGAGAGCACTGAAAACTTGAAAATGTACACGGGAGAGGCTTTTTAGGACTGGTAGACATGCTTGAGACCAGTGGTTCTCAAAGTGGGATCCCCAGTGGTCCGTGAAGCATAGCCAGGGGGTCCATGAAGATTTTTTTTAGTTGTACGGTGGTGGAAATCACAATGTCACATTATCAAAGTCATTATATTTAGGGGTCCAAGCACCAAAGTCAACTCAGACCTGATGTGTTCTATCAGTGGAAATTTCAGGAATAGACAATTGAAAATTTGGCTAAGAATGTTATTGGAAAGCTCAAGAAAGTCAATCCAAAACAGATTTGGATAAGGCATTTATTCCTGCTACACTATTTTTGACATACTAGCAACAAAATCACACCTTCTTGAGGTTTTATTATTTTAAAAAAAATTATTATAATAAATTTTTTGCCAAGGGATCTAGCTCATTTACTTGTTTTTTCCCTTCATGATCTTGAAAATGTGACAAACCGAATATTGAGGAATTAGATACTACATAGTTGGGTTTGAAATATTGTATATTTAGGCTAGTGAAAAAAATCTTTGTTATTTTTGTATTATTTTTTGACAGTAGCGTTAGTGTTTGCTTTCTGTTTTTCTAGTTGCCAAAATACACCAAAGAACAAAACCTCTGACATGAAATCCGCAAAGCATCTTAGCTAATTTTCCCCTTATTTAGTGATGAGTAATTTACTGACATTATTAGTATATTAACATGTGGTTATTAAAATACTAAAACTGCTATACATTATTAATGTTATATAAATGATGTGGGTTAAATTACAGATTCTCATACATGTTAAATAATTTTACACTCAATTATGTGTGGATTCTGCAGTAAACATGTCGCATAAATGTTTTATACTGATTTATTGTCACCGCTTGGTTGTAAAGAATGATTTCATCTACTACACCACAATGTAATAAAGTGTACATTTATTTTATCACCATGGCTCATTTGAATTTTTTTTAGTCTATTGTTTTGTATTGTGAAAAGAGGCGGTACCTCGCGAGTAAACAACAGAAAACACACGATCGTAAAAATTCTTTAGCTTCTCAAACTTCACATCAGAGTAACGGCTTGACTCGGTTGCTGGGGTGTTAGAACGTCTGCAAACGATCTAAACTGAGAGACTCGGCTCTAGAGATAGAGCCTAATTATAGACCTGCTTAGTAAGGGAAAATGAATAACTATCACTTTAACTCAAGGGAATATAAATTAGAGAGGATGAAGGTGAAGGAGAGACAGAACTGTCAAGATCTGATTACACCCATAATTATCCAAAACGACATTGATTACACTCTACAAATCAAGCAGATAAATCCATGTATGCCCAGTTAAAGCCCTTCCATATGCATGTTGGGGTTTCAGGGGGCAACTTGCGGCACGCAGTGGGACTGTTTTTGGTTTTGGCATTCCACTAGTTATAAAATGATAATATTAAAACCATTAACTAATCAGATTTATCCCATAGCGCTGTTGAATTCTCGAATCTGATTGGCCAGAAGTTGTTGATTAATATTCTATAACAGCAGCTCTGACAGTTTCTATAGTAACAACTTGGACTTGTATGGGGACAGTCTACATAACTTAAGGCTAATAATAAACAGATTTGAAAAAATGTGTTGTTATGTTTTCTGTAAGGAGATTCAACGTTTATTCAACATTATTGAATTATCAGAATAATAATAATAATAAAAAAAGATGTAATTATTTTCAAATTGCAGCAGTATAAGAGGAATTATATACTTCTACTACACTACACCATCACTGATTATTTTCTTACAACAGCACATCCTGTCATGACATGGACGTTTACTTACGAGCAGCATAAAATTGCAAAGACTGTCGACTAGACGAACAGATTTTAGATTTTAGTATCAAAGCCGTAGTTTAGCATCATAAGTCAGATGCTCCAGAGCCGTCCACAATTAAGGGCGACAAGTTCTTTTAGAAATTTGTTCTGAGTGTGCTTAAAGAAAGTTTGGTTAGTGTTAGCATTACCGATGTGACTTCCATTCAGTTTTGTTGCAAGTAAAAGAAAAAAAAAAAAATCATCATCAGAACGATGATTCCTTGTTGGTTCCTTGTTGTTATAAGAATGAATCAGAACAAAATCGATGGTGAGTTAACTAGCTTCATGCGATGGACCAACAAATCGTTTAACTTACTACCTAATATAAATAAGCTGTAAAACAAATGTAAATATTAGACAGGACATTTACATTTTCATGTAGGTGTAAGTGTTGCTTAGTGGCTACCATCTGCGTTGACTGTCACGTAAATACTAAAGATGTGGTTAAACATACTGCATCTGCCACATCCACATGGGCCAACACTGCACTCTGACTCATTTCTGTGTTTGTGGTATGATTTTTTTTGGGGGGGGGAAAAAAGCTTGTAGAAGTGAGCAATACTAAGCCTACTAAGAATACAAGTATGCAGACTGGATCCCAGCCCAGAGATGTATGATTTGACGAACGAATTGTTTCTTTTTTGAACGAATCTTTACACGAGTCGTCTAGGCGAATCAGATCATAAGAATCGGAGTACAGAAAGTTTAAAATTTTCGATTCAATTTTTATTTACATGGCGCTTTTGTGAAC
The DNA here is from genome assembly GCA_023630585.1 of Cranoglanis bouderius. Classification (NCBI taxonomy): domain Eukaryota; kingdom Metazoa; phylum Chordata; class Actinopteri; order Siluriformes; family Cranoglanididae; genus Cranoglanis; species Cranoglanis bouderius. The sequence continues at coordinate 3,682,558 of CM042543.1, forward strand.
ATACATTGTCACTAAGCAGCTCTACAGAAATCTGCATGTGGAGTCATATTTAGATCCCTAATGAACAAGCCACAGTGGCGAGGAAACACTCCCTGAGATTTCATGAGGAATTTGATTTCAAATATATGTTGTCATATGCTGATATATCGCTTATATTGATATAAGCGCTTCAACCGGGGTCTTAATAATTCTATTATTACACAAATTGTGTTCTTTTGTAGTGATCAAATAAGTTTCTTTTTCACAAAAAAATTACAACATAAAACTGTGAATGTTGTTGAAAATGTTGGGGGAAAAAACCAAAACTACCCTCTGTCTGTGTTTCCTAAAGTGGACTTTATGACATGTAACCATGAGCTATATGATTTTACTATATTTTAAGACGTGAACATTAATCATTTTTCAAGTTATTAACGACAATATTTGGTCATTTTCAGCCTAGCTGACTGATCACTTTAACTGAATGGATTTAAAAATCACAGCCAGTAACACTGTTTCTCATAAAACATTGTTCATTTTCTTACCTACAAAACAGAACACATTGTTAACTTTAATTTCCTTTTCCTTCCTTCGACTAATGCTAGGAAAAGTGCTTTTAATTTGACTGGTAACTAGATAAAGCGCTACTTTGTTCACTGTTGATGCTGTGAGAAGCCATTTCACATCATTTGCTGAACTCGGGGTTGAGGAAACCATCCCTAGTTTCCGAGAAGGGATTCTCAAGTTGAGGGGGCGTTTGGAAATTCAGGGTCACGAGCTTTAGTGGAATGCAGCTAAAGTGCTTACTGAAGACAAATGAATGAAAAACAAGCATATTTTAATGACCTGTTGTTAATTTAAATATCTAATTTTACTCAAACTAGTTACTAGCTACACTCTAAAAAAAAAAAAACACTGGGTTAAAAATAAAGCAAATTGGGATATTTTAGCCCAGTGGCTGGGTAAATATAGGACAGAACACATTTTGGGCTAAACTAACCCATCAAGTTGGGTTGTTAATTTTAACCCTGTTAAATTGTTTTTCAATCCAAAGGATGGTTTTATTTTATTTATTTATTTTTTTTTACAAAAATGCTGGGTTAATTTTATTTCATAAACGGGTTAATATTTTCAGGGTTATTTTTACCCTATATGTTAAATATACCACATTATAAACAAATATGTCAACATGGTATCGCCTTTATTTATACACAAGAAGGTGTTCAGGAATGTATTGCTAGGGCTGCTAAAGTGGTGTTTATATATATAGACTTTGAAGTAAATTACAAAAACGTCAGATTTTCATCAAAGGAGACGTTTAAAACATCCAAAAAACCCGAGTAACCGACTTACGATCCAGTGGGCATTACAAACAAGTAAGCCAAAGCTAACGAAGATGGCGGTGCATTTAATGTCATGTAAACTGGACTGTTATCACACATTTTTGCTTTTTTCTAGTGTACAGTAATGGTTTTATGGATAAATATATTGTGGATATTATGGATAAACATATTGATACGAACTTTCTCCAAATATCTAACAGTCTGTCCGTGTGAAAACCTCTAACAGTCCGTGCTGAGTTGATTTGACCCAAGGAGCTGGGCTGAGGCGTCGGGGTGGGGGAGGGGTGCATTGATTCAGCTGGAGAATGAAAATGACCCAGCCCCTATCCCAGCGGTTGGGTTACACAAAACTACCCAAAAAACTACCCAAGACTGTGAAAATAACCCAATTCAATGACCCAGAAGACTCAACCCAGCGTTTGGGTAGAAGAAATAACCCAGCATTTTTTAGCGTGTGGGAACATACGGGTGTGAATGTACATTTTAACTCCTTGTAACTTGTAATCTATGGGGGAAAATGTTCAGGAATAAAAATGTTATAACGGCTCTAATAAATAAACATGATGTCAAATGTTTTCTCAGTTTGATTAATATTCGAATTCTTTCTTGCTTGTGTTCATGAAATAGATCTTCTTTCTGCTTCAACTCCAAAAAAAAAAAAAAAAAAAGTTTGAGAACTCCTGTCCTACAAGATATCTCTGGACTAGGTGAATCGGACGAGTCGAATAATTCGACTCACTAGAACGCGTGTGTTGGAAAGAATCGGTTCAGTGAAGCTCCTTGTCAATGAACCGCCCAAGGACTGGTGTGTGAGTCTCGGCACGTATCACAGAGGAATCCCACCAGCAGATGGCGAGTGGGGGAGAGGAAACAAGAGCCACCGGATAAAACACGGCTGCAAAATCGGACAGAGGAATAAACACATCTGTGAAGAGTCGAGTGGAGGAGCCGTGATATCAACCGGAGCAGCTCGGGATCTGTGTGTCATCTGGTGCATGTGGAGTGACTGACAACGTGTAAGGGTAAGGATTTCATTCATGATCTACAGTATGGGACAGGAATTATAGGGATGTTTATAGGGACACGTTGATGTGATGCAGTGTTACCTTGTTTTTTGTTTGTCGTTGTTGCATTATTGCAGCTTGACTGCTATAAACTGTAACATCACAGTGCGTCTCTGTTTGCATTGTTTTGCATGCTTTATTTCCTTCAGTCCAGATTTTTTTTTTAAGGAAAGTTTGTTAGTAAGTGCTCTTCATGGGATTGCCGGCTTTGTGGCATAGAGAAAGTGAACAAAGTTTTGAGGAAGTTTGAGGTGCACACGCAAACAGGGATGAGAGAAGGATTATCCCTATGATTTCAATTCTTCATTGAATTTTTTTTTTTTTTTTTTTTTTTAATAATGTCAGCAATTACAAACCGTGACAACCGGTGCACATCTGGTCTATTCGGTATTTTTGCATGTTGCAACAAGGCTGACATGCAAAGAATGTTCTCGAAAGAGATCCTGGAGTGCTGAGCTGCGCTCGTGCCAGCGGATCCGCAGTCTCGCGCGTGGCTTTCCCCCTTCACACCCATAGCCTACTCTTTGCCAAATCAGAGCACTTCTCTTCTCTTCTCTTCTCCTTCCTTATACACCCATCGGCCCCTTTTTACCCTTCAGTCTCCTGCAATGTAAATCCGAAGTGGAAATTCGTTCCCTGGAGCAAGGGGAAGGAAGCAGGAGGACACGGAGGAGGAGGAGGAGGATAGGGAGGAGGGAGGGAGGGAGGGAGGGATGGGTGAACACGTGGCAGTCCGCTCCAGCGCTCCTCAGCTCGGGATGATCTCAGGTCTCCATGCAGGACCTACGGATCGTCACGAACGCAAACCTGAGTTGATGTTGCATCACATGACGTCACTTTTGTGTATGTGTGTGTGTGTGTGTGTGTGTGTGTGTGTGTGTGTGTATAATTTATAATTATGAAACGCAAACAGCAGACAGTTTAATACCTACTACAGTTATTGCATGTAACTTTTTATTCCTACCGAATTTGAAGTCATTTCTGCATGTGGTGTGTGGAAGTTTGTCAGGATACCCGAAGATCAACGACTAAATGAACAAATAAATTAAGTAAGTAAGTAAGTAGTGAACTTATTGTAATATAATTATCCCCAGGTATACTGAGAACTCCATGAATTACAGATGCGAAAATGATTTTTTTCCCCCTGTTCGGTCCATCAATTGATCAATCAGTGAATTAATTAAAGAGTGCACTGTATGTGGAAACACAAAACTGCCATCAAGTTGTCTGAAAAGTAGCCTGCAGAGGATTCAGCAGCACTTTTACCCCCCAAATATTTGTACGGGTAGTGGCATTTATATTGACAAAGAAAAATGTGTTCAATAGCATAAAAATAAAAAGCCACTCTGTCTGCACTTCTGGTAATTTTATGGTTCTATGTATTTTTATACATTTATACTCTAGATTTATTCTTATGATTTTTAAAATTTATTTATTTATTTATTTTTGCAATTTTACAATCAATTCAGTTTTTTATGGAAGCCCATTTCCACCACGGAGAAAAAAAAAAAAAAAAAGTAATTGCGACTTTATTTCCCACAACTGCAAGGGTTAGGGTTCGGCCACAGTTCGGCCTGTTTTGTTTCTCAGAATTGCGAGTTTAAATCTCAAATTTTGAGTTTCACAATTCTGACGTTCTTTCCTACAATTGCAAGCTTAAAATGCACAAGTTTACGTCTCACAGTTCTGACTTTTTTTCCCTCAAAATATAGACGTCCACTCGGCATTTAGTGAGTAACGCACCGACAAAGTATCAATCGTTCTCTATAAATAGGCTATATACAGTAAGAACAACGCTCATCAGCTAGTCAAGGCAAGAAAAACCGGCCACTAGCGTGCGCTAGTTACCTGAGGTTAGTCACATTTCAGGTACTGCGTCAAGCGGACGTCTAAATCGCGAGGAAGAAAAGTCAGAGTCGAGGGGTAAACTCGTAACTGCGAGAAACAAGGTCAGAGGTGAGAGGTGAACTCGCAATTGTGAGGGGGAAAAAATGTCAGAATTGCGAGATGGCAGAAACGGCTTCCACAGTTTCTTAACCTAAACAGTTGATGGAAACAGCCTGTATTTTTCAAAAATTAATTATTATTATTATTTTTTTGAAGCACAAAGACATGAAAAACTATAAGATATAAACTAAACTATAAACTATAAATTCATAACTATAAAATATGAGATGTCAAGATTTTGGCCAGAGTGATATTTTTTTTTTTTAAATGTATCCTTAATGTTAGATTTAATTTAGTCCAAGATTTTGACCAAAAACTTAAAATAATGAATTTAACGATGCTAATTTAAATCAAAATGGCTGTGTTACAAACGTCCGTAGTTGTCTCTGATCAGGCTGGCTCATAATTTCTATCGATTTTCACACCTTTTACACCGATTTTATGTATTTTCTCTTCACGGAGAAGGAGGCGTGGCTTATCGCTCCTCCTGTGATACCGAATTATATTGCATTATATTATTGCATCACACTAAACGTTATCATGTCGAAACAGCAAACAAATTATGTTGCATCGATTCATTGACTGTTTCAGATCGATCCTCTATACGTGTTTAAGCCGAGCTTGAATGCTTTAAAGATTACACAAACCGAAAAAGTTTGAACTAATTTGAGCTTTTTGGGGCTGAAAACGTGTAACGCAGATGGTGAGCAGATTTGTCGTGACCTCTCCGTCACACTCACTGTGTGTGTGTGTGTGTTTGTGTGTGTGTGTGTGTGTGTATAACACATTGCTGAAGCATTCCTCACTCTCCTCCTCCACATGGCTTCTTAGACAAGCAGTGTGAGTGTTTCATTTAAACACACACACACACACACAGACACACACACACACAGACACACACACACACACACACATATGCCTGTCTTGTTTCAGGCACACAGAAGTGCATTCTTGGAAGTTTACATAGTACACACATGCAGTTGCAAACACACACACACACACACACACATTAGCGCTTTTCAGAGTTTAATTTTGTTCCAGACTTTCCAAATAATATTGTGTGTGTGTGTGTGTGTGTGTGTGTGTGTGTGTGTGTGTGTGTGCGCATGTGTGTGTGTGAATTTAGTAACATGAACTATGGTTGTGCTTATGATATATGGGCTGCAATTTTTTAGGTGTGTGTCAGCGAGACAGGATGCGTTTGTGTAACTAAATTTGTGTAACATTTTGTCACAAATGTTTTTTATTCACGTTTATTAATACCCTGATTATAATACATGAATATGGATGAGTTTCGGGACATGAGAGTGAGTTATAGTAACAGGAAGTGTATTATAGGCTCAAATCTTTGACTGTTGTGCTGAAGTCTGTGCTGTTATAGGAAAATAATCATGACGGAGCGGTGTGATAAAGCGGATATACTGTTGCTACGCCCAAGTTGATTGATTTCCTACGACAGCACGTCTCGGAGTGTTTTATTCCTTTTATACCACAGCAGTACTTAGTACTAGTAATAGTAATAGTACTTACTTATTCATCTATAGTTACGTTTAATGTTCTGGAGCGTCCATGAAACAAGTTAGTTGCTGATTGCACTTACGTTATATCAGCTATATAGACTCTCTTCTGTCCTGAAGAAAACTTAGTTACAGCTTTCCCTCTAACTGTTACAAAGTGCTGACACTGGAGACTCCTTCCACAAATGAACATGTTCTTATAGACAGTTTCAACATACCAACACATTTTTCTGAAGATCAGATTGACATGAAAACTGCTGGTGTATAAGTTACATTAGTACGTTTGCATTTAAATGCCACTTCTCTAGTGGTTCTAGTTCAGTCTTTATCCCATTAAAGTACACCCTCATCAAGAATTAATGTGTGTGTAAGCACAGTGTAATGCTGAAATCTCATAATTTACTTCATCATGAGCTTACATGAGCTACAAGATGCCGTTTTCACAGTTATGGTATTCCTGAGTTATTAGGAATGTACAGTACATTAAAAACTCTAACAAATGGACAGTATTACATGTAGACCACAGGTTCTTAACCTGGGGGTAGTAATGTGGTCCCTAGGAGGCTGTCAAAGACAAAGTGGTGCTTAAAAAAAAAAAGATAAACAAAATTATTTTGTTGGGTATATGCTAGGGCTGGGTGATATAACAAAAACATATCATATCACGATACTTGAAGACGTTTGTATGATAAACAATATTTGTGTGTCATGATATATAATATAGCCAAGAAACTACAAAAAAAAACTATTTAAAAAAATGTAGAACTGTTATTGATACTTTTCATTTTTGCCTAAAAAACCCCCTGAAAAACACCGAAAAGTAGGAAAAATGTGTTTAAAAAAGATACAGTTTTAAAGATTAAGTTAAAAAAAAAAAAAAACCCAAACTAATCACATCTAATTAGCTGCTTCCTTTCAGTTCCGTTTAGTTCATAATTATAAAAATAATGAAAAGGTTACAAATGATATCTCAGCAAAGAGTATCGTGACATCATTTATCATGATAACAATATTATAACATCATATCATATAGTCCCTAGTGTCACAGATTGAACACGCGAATATGTGTGTATGTTGATTGATCTAAAGCAGATACTTGTATATACAGTATAACTCACTTAAAAATAGGAAAGTGCTGCTGTGTTTACTGTTGATGCTGCGATGTTGATGTTGATTTGACGTCACTCGGTAAACAGGGAAGAAACTCGTAGTTGAGAAGACTACCCTGACAAAGTGAAAGTTGAGGGGGTGTTTTGTTTGGCTTTACCTGGTTGGAGGTTGGGAATTACAAGTTGTGACCTCAAGTCGAACGCAGCATTATTATTTCTGTTTGTGTTTTCTTGTGATATTTTCTAATGAATATAGTTGGTTCTATTTCCCCAAATATAAACTAGTTAGTAATTTAAATCAGTGAATGCTGTATGACTGCTGTATAAATGCTGTATGATGCCTAGATGAATGCTGTATGACTGCTGTATGACTGCTGTATGACTGCTGTATGACTGCTCAATGATGGTTGTATGAATGCTGTATGGCTCCTGGATGACCGCTATATGACAGCTGTATGAATGCTGTATGACAGCTCTATGACGG
>CM042543.1:3695000-3725000 GCA_023630585.1 Cranoglanis bouderius
GAAGCGCTTTACTAGCGGGTTAAGAACTCCCCCAAACGCATCCTATACACATATCAGATTAATCAGACATTTACACACAACATGAACGCAGTATTACAACCTGCTCCTGCACAAAATGACGCGTGAACTTGACTTAGCAAGTAAGGCGCTAGGTAGAATGGGTAAGTCATGTTGTGAATACGCTCTTTCCAACGTAACAACGCACTAAAACACGCGCAATGAATAACTAAAGCTTAAAGAATTCACAATATTGTATCACAGTCCATTTTATTTATTGTTTTGGTTGTGTGGTAATATTCAGTATTATAATATTTAATTCAATATTCTTAAGAATTAAAAGTTCATTGCTCTTTGAAAGGGTGTACTTGCATTATTATGCTGTTGTATTATCATTATATCAGTGGCATAAAATGGTCTTAAAATGACAATAATATCGTTTATCGCAATTATTTCTGGGACGATATATCGTCCAACCAATTTAGTTATCATGACAGGCCTACCCATGATGCTGAAATTTAGTCGAAACTATAGTTGTTTCTGTGCGTGCGGTTGCCAGATCCCACTCACCAGCGCGCCAACGGAAACCTGAAGTATTTCGAAGCCCAGCTGGAGAAGCAAAGGGGAGCAGAAGCAGCTGCAGGAGGTGAAGAGGTGGATCAACGGGACGTGCAGATGAAGCGCTCCAAAGACCCGCTGCCTGAGAGGAAGCGATACGAGCAGCTGTGTAGAGGAGAGGGCTTGAAAATGGTGAGAACTCAACACCTCTACATAATCTTAATAATTTTTTTTTATCACCGTTCACCTTCTCTCACTTTCTTCATACAGAAATTATGGCTCGTGCTGTTGTAGGAAAACTACAGCGTAGTGCCGAAGTGTTTGATTCCTATTACAAAGTGCTGACACTGGAGACTCCTTCCATAAATGTTAAGAAAACTTCACCATATCAGCCACTTTCATTCATAAAATAACAGGATAGTTGTACAAATCCCTTTATTATTAGGCCTAGATTATGTGGAACATCCACCAGTCCCTGTGAATGAGCTGTTGCTATAGAAACGATAACGTATTAGAACGAGTGCGTTAATATAAACCTGCGATTTGAATAAGAGCTGCACTACTGATCATTGAGATAATAATAATAAGTAAACATATATGCAATAACTTGATAATACTACTACATTTCGGTTGTCCCGCTGGTCAAACAGTTTATTTTCTGTTATAATTAAATCTTCTTTTCTCTCTCCGTTTTTGTCGTAGACCCATCGTAGGCGGAGCCGTATGTTCTGCCGTTACTTTGACAACAAGCGCAATCCTCGTCTGCTATTGGCTCCCATCAAGCAGGAGGACGAATGGGACCGCCCCCACATCGTCCGCTACCACGACATCATCTCTGAGTATGAGATAGGAAAGGTCAAAGAGCTCGCCAAGCCCAGGGTGAGTTCGGCTCTCTGAAGTCGATCTGTGATTGGTCGCTGGCTGCCATGCGACGTTTTGGTTTAGCTGGAGTTTTAACACCACACGTATAGTAACGTTTGTAAATATGTGTTTCTCATTTCATACGTTAGGTTGAACTTTACAGGTTTACAGAATAACGTTTTAGTTACAGGGTTTGTTTGGTTTGTTTTGGCCCCGCCTTCTCAGCCGTGCGAAGCTGTTCACTTGGCTCCGCCCCTCGGAATTTTACTTCAGCAGCAGGACTAATGATTTGTTATCGTAAATGTAGCATGAAAGTGTTTATGTAAGTACAGAACTATGTAAAGTTAGTATTTGTAGCTGTAGTAGGCAGATTTTTCTAGAAAAAACACACAGACACACATTCCATTACTTTTATTGTCATTATGAATCAAACGTCCACATTGTGGTCGACCATTCTTGCATACTTTGTGAAGATTAAGCAGTCAAGTGTGCCATTTTTCTTAGTGAAATTTTCCATATTTCCTCTTAAGTCAGTTGTTGGATAATAATGATAATATAATGAAAGATACAGTTGAGGTCATAAGTTTACATACGCCTTACAGAATCTGCAAAATGTCAATAATAATAATAAAAAATGATAATAAGAGGGATCAGTAAAATTGCAGTTTGTTGTTTAATTAATTCTCCCCCGAATAAGCTATTTCACATAACGGATGTTTACATATAGTCCACAAGACACAATAATAACTGAATTTGCACAAATGAACCAGTTCAAAAGTTTACATACCCTTGATTCTTAATACTGTGTGTTGTTACCTGGATGATCAACGACTGTTTTATTTAATACAACGACAGTATTAAGAATCAAGCGTATGTAAACTTTTGAACTGGTTCATTTGTGCAAATTCAGTTATTATTGTGTCTTGTGGACTATATGTAAACATCCGTTATGTGAAATAGCTTATTCGGGGCAGAATTAATTAAACAACAAACTGCAATTTCAATCATCCCTCTTATTATTATTTTTTATTATTATTATTGACATTTTGCAGATTCTGCAAGGCGTATGTAAACTTATGACCACAACTGTATATGTTGAATATTTGTGCAGAACTCACATGAGCATTCTTTTCCCAGAACCAAAATGTCACCCGTATACAGTACGATCTACATTACATTTTCTGATTTGCTTGTACAGTATAATATTTTGAAAAAAAAAAAAAAAAAAAAAGGTTTCTCAAGGGATAGTTGAAGGGTTTTCGCTTCCTAAAATGGTTCGACTTGGAACTAGAGGTGTGCATGGGACTGTTATTTATTCGTACCTTTCCTACATTCATTTGATAATGAACTTGTTGGGTTCTATTCCTTAAAATATAACCTACAGCGGCACTAACCAGGATAAAGCAGCTACTGATGATGAATGAATGAATGTGGTCAATGAACACGGCCCGTTTTTTTTTTTTTTTGTCCGGCTTGACGTGAGAGTAAAACCCACCCGATGTTTTTGTTGGGTCCCACAGGATCCCGGTCCTGAAGCACACCTCTACTTTCTGCCAGATGGACAAACAGAGATCCATTTAGAGCTGTAGACTGAACTAACAACAAAAAAAAAAAACCTCACTCGGGTCACTTAAAAATGGAAATGGAGCTCAGCGTTAACCCCTTTTTTGGCTCCCTAGCTCCGGAGGGCCACCATCTCGAACCCCATCACGGGTGTGCTCGAGACCGCCCCCTACAGGATCAGCAAGAGGTAAATTTCCGTGCAGGAGGGACACAGTCATGGAACTCCACAGCAGAATCACGTGTCACAAAAACCTGTGGATTTTATCTAGAAAATATCGTACCAGAAATCAAACTTCTGCATATTCAAGTTCTCACATTGTGTTTTTGATACATCATAGACCGGTATACATTTTTAAAAAAAACCCAAAATGGCTGCATCATGTGATCTTGCTGAGGAGTTCTTGTGTGTGATGGAAGATGGACGCCGCGTGCTTTGCTTTTCCCTGCCGTAGACTGCGTTTTAACATGACTGCGATGCAACAGGGACTAAAAAAAAAAACCTTTTCCCATATGCATTATGGGAAATTCCAAATTAGGACAGACCTCAACATCATTAGGGATGAGTGAAATAAGTGAACTGATGGAATTGAGTGGATGAATTCATGATATTTTCTGGAATTAATTACATTTGTCCCTGTTATGCTGCTAGTCACTATTTAGTATCACTAACCTTCTCCTTCTCTTTTCCTTCCCCTGTTTTTCTCTTGTTTTCCCTCTCTTCCTCCACGCCGTCTCTCCTTCCTGTTGTCTGTTCTGTTTGTCTCTTTGTCTGTCTGTTCTTGGGAGTAGCTAAAGCGTGCCACAGTGCATGACCCCGCTACGGGAAAACTCACCACGGCTCAGTACAGAGTCTCCAAAAGGTAATTCATCTCAATTCAATTGAACCTTTATTTAAACGCAGAGCAGACCGAGGGACGACCTTGATTTGCAGTGCAGAAAAACGTGTCAAAGAAAAGAATCAGAGAGAGAACAAAAAAAAGATGAATGAAGGGAGAGAGTGAAAAGGAGAGAAAGGCAAGAAAGAGAGAGAGAGCGAGAGAGAGAGATTAAAATGGACAGTGAGAGAAAATAAGATAGGAGGAGGGAGCTAGAAAGAGGAAGGACAGAAAAGAGAAAGAAAATAAGAAAATTGAAATAAAGGAGAAAAGATGAATGATTGGAGAACACAAAAGCATTATGAAAAATGATCAGTAAAGCAATCAGCTAAAACAAAAACAAAGATTTACATAAACCTACATACAGATCTACATATAAAAGTGATACAAAATATAAAGCAGATATAGACCACAATAAGATGATAAAAACGTGTGTGTGTGTGTGTGTGTGTGTATATATATATATATATATATATATTATAACTTATAACTTAAAGACACATACATCCAGACACACACACACACACACACACACTAGCCACTTAAGTCAAGGAACTAAATTACCCTTTAATAAAGTTATACATAGAAGGCCACACCGAAGTGGTTTAACTAAGCCTGGTCATTACACGTGTGTGTGTGTGTGTGTGTGTGTGTGTGTGTGTGTCTCGGGTGGAGTTCCTGTAAACCAGCCTGGATTCATGTGTTGAGTTTTTGTGAGGCCTATGTGAGCAAATGCACGTGCAAGAAAAAAAAAAAGTGGGGGAGGGGGGGAAGGTAGGAATTGCATGTAGGGGATTTGACCTGCAGCAAGGGAGAGAGAAAAAAGAGAAGGAAAATGAAAAGGTTAGAGAAAGAGGAAGAGGTGGAGTGAAAAAAGAGAGAGGGGAAGGGGGGGGGGCACATGATGGAGCAGTACATAAAGAGGGTGAAAGATATAGAGAGATAGAAAGAAGTACATGAAAGAGAAATGGATGTAAAGGTGGAATTGAATGGTTGAGGAGAGAGAAAAGTAAGAGAGGGAGAGATGAAGAAAGAGGAATGTAGCAAAGATGAGTGAGTGAAGAATACAGGAAAAGAAAGAGAGAAAGAAGAAAAAAAAAAGGAAAAAGAGGTAGAGAAAGACAGAAAGAGAAGACGGAAAGAAACAGAGAGGTGTGGACAAAACAAGGAGAGAAAAAAAATGGAATAAAGGGGAGAGTCAAGAAAAGGAGGAGTGAGGAATATGGACAGGGAAATGAAAAGAGAACGAAAAAAAGAGTGAATGAGAAGAAAAATGGAATGGGAATGAGAGAAAAAAGATAGAAAGATAGAAAGGAATAGGGAGGGAAAGAAGAGAAAGACAGAAAAAAACAGTGAGGGGAAGCAATACAGAGAGAAGAAAAAAGATTAAAAGGGGTAGAAGATAGTGGGAGATAGATAGATGGGTAAAGAGAAAGAATAATATTCTGGGAAAGAAAAGAGAACGAAAAAATGGAATAAAGGGGAGAATCAAGAAAAGGAAGAGTGAGGAATATGGAGAGAAAAGGAAGATAGAAAGAAAAAAGAAAAACAGCAATGAATAGACAGACAGGTAGATAATAATAATAATTAGTTACATTTATATAGCGCTTTTCTAGACACTCAAAGCACTTTACATAGTACAGGGGGTGAATCTCCTCAAACACCACCAGTGTGTAGCCTCCACCTGGATGATGTGACGGCAGCCATAGTGCACCAGAACACCCACCACACACCAGCTATTGGTGGAGAGGAGAGATATAGCCAATTCAGGGATGGAGATTATCAGGGGGCCATGATAGACAAGGGTCAATGGGGCAATTTCGCCAGGACACCAGGGTGATACCCCTACTCTTTACAAGAAGTGACCTGGGATTTTTAATGACCACAGAGAGTCAGGACCTCGGTCTAACGTCTCATCCAAAAGACTTATGCTCTTTTTACAGTGTAGTGTCCCCATCACTATACTGGGGCATTAGGACCCACACAGAGCACAGTGAGAGCACTACCTACTGGCCTCCCTAATACCACTTTCAGCAGCAACCTTAGTTTTCCACATGAGGTCTCCCATCTAGGAACTGACCAGGCTCAATCCTGCTTAGATTCAGAGAGAAACCAGGCGAGAACTGCAGGGTGATATGGCTCTGACTATATAAAAGACACAGAGAATAATGTGATGAAGAATTGAGGATTAAGGGGAGAAAAAAGTGACAAAGAAAGAGGAGGAGTGAGAGATGAGGGGAAAATAAAAAATAAAATTAGACAGAGATAGATAGATAGATAGATAGATAGAAGAGAAAGAATGTGGTGAAGAAGAATAGAGAGAAAAAAGTGGAATAAAAGGGCGTGTCAAGGAAAGGAGGAGTGAGAGATAAGAAAATGAAAAATAAAGACAGACAGATAGAAAAATAGAGAGATAGATAAAGATAGAGAGAATATGTGATGGTGAAAAGAGAAAAAAAGTGGAAGAAAGGGAGAAAAATAAAAAATAATAAAATCATAGATAGATAGAAGAGAAAAAATGAAAGTTATGGAGAAGAAAATATAGAAAGCAAAAAGAAGAGAGAGTGAAAAAGAGGAAAAGTAAAAGAAACAAGAAAAGAGAAGAAGCGAGAGAGAACGAGGGAGAAAGTGAATCATAGTGATAAGAATAAGTCTCTGTTGAGCCTCAGCCTGACAGAGAGGAGATGCTGTCTCCTCATTGGCTGACATAGATAAGAGCGCAAAAAAAATCATCCAATCAGAACACAGCTTTCCATAGGCAGATATGACCTCAGTAGCTGGGGTGCAGGCTTCACACGGAGCTCTCTCTCTCTCTCTCTGACAGGAAGTGAACACAGATACAGTTAATAACATGCCAAGATGGCAGCACAGAGCTGCCGTTACAGTGAATTCATCAACACCTTCTGACCAATCAGGATCAAGAATTCAACAGCACTGTGTTGTAGTCACTGAAAGTGAAGTAGCTAAACTTACATAGCCTAGATAGCTAGCTCAACACTGTAACAAGGGTGGGGTTCTTAAAGATGGAGGAAACAGGAAGTGTTCTTGACTTAGCATTTACAAGCAGAATATAGTCAAACAACTAACAGATAAATTAACATTTAGATACAGAAAAAAAGATTTCTAAAAAGCAGTCAAGCTCAGTTTTGTCTTTTTGTCTTCTTCTTTTCTATCTTTTTAATAATGCTAATCATTCTCATCTCTCTTTACCTCACCTTTATAACACCGCTTCGTGAGCACACAAACTGTTAGCAAGAATCAGAGCTTTCACACAGTTTTTCTTTTCCTGCTCTAGTGCACTTGATTAACTTTATGAATTACTTCACACGTAGCTAATAAGCTAAGTCTGTAAGATGCTTGATAACAAGCTAGTATCTTTAAGCCCAAAAGGCTTTTGATAATTAGCTAATTACTTTAGTCCCAAAGGTGTTTTGATAATTAGTTAGCATCTTATAAGGTGGTTGCTAGGGGGGTCATTCCTATGTTCCCCAGGTTCTATGTTCCCAGGGTCCTATGTTCCCCAGATTTTATGGCACATTATGTAACAATATCACTGCATGGGTATTTGGACATTTCAGCAGTGAGATGTCAGTCACAACTTGTTCACTAACAATGAATGCATTAGAAATAACAAATAATGTATCATTTTGTGTAACAGAATTTCTGTGGAGATGTATTCATGTATTGATTCACCCTAATTTGACCTTTCACCTCTTAGTGCCTGGTTAACGGGCGATGAGCACCCAGTGATCGCGAGGATCAACCAGCGGGTCGAGGACATCACGGGTCTGGACATGCTCACAGCCGAGGAGCTTCAGGTGAGGGATTAACACCGCCAACATGCTGAACGGTTCTGGAAGGAGCAGTTTATGTAAATAATTATTTTTGGCTGCTCCACTTAGAGGTTGGGTGAAAAGTGGGATACCTGAAGATGTTTCCTTGAAACAAAACACGTGTCACAGTGTATTTATTTGTCTGAGGTTTGCTAATGTGTAGGAATCAGGTGTGTTGTGGTGGTTTATGTGCTACGTGAAACTCGTACCACTATTACCGAACAAAATGAGCGTGTAGACATCACTATAAAATAAAAATGATTAAATAAAGTATCACATAATGAATTAAATAAAAGCATGGTTTCATTAATAATTTAGATATAAATATAGATAGATAGGTAGATAGATAATGAAAGATAGAGAGAATAATGTGATGGAAAGAGAGTTAAGTAGAATAAAGGGAGAAACAGAGACAAAGAAAGAGGAGGAGTGAGAGATGAGGGAAAAATAAAATCTGATAGATAGATGGATGGAATAAAGTGGAGAGTCAAAGAAAGGAGGAGTGAGCGATAAGGAGAGAAGAAGGAAGAGAAAGAAAAATGAAAAACAACCATGGATAGATAGATAGATAGATAGATAGACAAGAAGGAATAATGTGGTGAAGAAGACAAGGGAAAAAAAAGTGGAATAAAGGGGAGAGTCAAAGAAAGGAGGAGTGAGAGATAAGCAGAGAAAAAGGAAGAGAGAAAGAAAAGAAAAACAGCAATAGATAGATAGGTAGATAGATAGATAGATAGATAGATAGAGAAAATAATGTGATGACAAAAGAGAAGGAAAAAGAAAAGTGGAATAAAGGGAGAAACAGACAAAGAAAGAGGAGGAGTGAGAGATGAGAGAAGAAAAAAAATCAGATAGATAGATGGATAGATAGAAGAGAAAGAGTTAGGCAGAATAAAATGGAGAAAGCAAAAGGAGGAGAGAGTGAAAAAGAGGAAAAGAATGAAACTCATTAACTGAAGTGTTTTGCTGGCAGTTTAACAAAAACAAAATCGCTCTGCTTCTGTCTTTTTTGAGGTTGAAATGCCTTCACATATTGTGATGTGATATTTTTGTCATGTTGCCCAACCCTAGTTTTAAAATGGTTTCTGTTGAACGTGTCATTGACATTTGATATGTATTTATTTGGCTGAATATTTAAAGTAGCGCTTTTTTTTGTTTTTTTCTCTCTCTCTCCAGGTAGCAAACTATGGTGTTGGAGGACAGTATGAGCCGCATTTTGACTTTGGCAGGGTGAGTTCATTTCTTCGTTGTTGTCACTATCATTCCGTTGATCTAAACTGAGAATCAAGCAATAAACAATAACACGAGTCCAGAGTGCTACTGATGACCCGTTAAAACACAAGGACTTACCATATATCATCGCTCCACACAAACAGATTAAAGACGTTTGTAATTGTTGATATGGTGACGTTTTCTGTAAAGGGATGTTTATTTAACATTTACGGAAGGAATCTCCAGTGTCAGCGTGAGAGAAATAAAACACTTCGGGACGTGCTGTTACAGCAACCCCATAACCACTGATTATTTTTCTATAACAGCACAACCCCAAAATGTTTTATTCCTTACTTATATAAGCTTGACTGTTATTGTTATAAACATTCGATTGATTTAAGGAGTAACTATAATCTGAGATCAAAATCTATGACCTCTGGCATCTCTAAATAACTCTTTAATATTATCATAACTGTGTATTTATGTGTGTGTGTGTGTGTGTATGTGTGTGTGTGTGTGTGTGTGTGTCCAGAAAGATGAGCCGGATGCCTTTAAAGAGCTTGGTACAGGGAACCGAATCGCCACCTGGCTCATTTATGTGAGTCATCACTCTCATCCATCACTCCTCCTTTTGTCTGTCCGTCTCTTATAACCTCCGTCATCATTCTGTATTTGGGTCTCTCTCTATCTCTCTCTCTATCTCTCTCTCTCACACACACACACACACACACACACACACACACACACACACACACGATTATTGATAATTATCGACCAATAATTATAAGTATATTTATTTATTTGCTTATTTCTTTATTAATTAATTAATGAAGTAATGAAATATATACAAAATTAGGTATATAAAAAATAGGGTGAGTTATAATAGGGTTTTTTAGCCATAAAAAAGCAACTTTTTCAACTGATTTTCAACATCTTCACATCCATCCATCCTTTACATCTATCCATCTATCTACACTTTCCTTCATCCATCTATCCATTTTCCTTCCATCCATCCGTTTAGCCATTCAGCCGGTAATCCATCTCTCCACTGATTCATCCATGCATCCATGTGTGTCCATGTACTCCTCCATCTATCAATCCATTCATCCATCCATCTATCTATCCAACCCTCTGTTCATATGTCCGTCCATCCATCCATCGATCGAGCCAGCCAGCCACCCATCTATCTGCACATACCTTCATCCTTCTAATTATCCACTAATTTTTCCATTTTCCTTCCATTCATTCATTTAGTCAGTCAGCTGTTAATCCATCTCTCCACTGATTCATCCATCCATCTATCTATCCATGCATCCATCCATCCATTCGTTCATCTAGCCAACCCTCTGTTCATTTGTCTATCCATCCATGCATCCATCCATCCATCTAGCCAACCCTCTGTTCATCTGTCCATCTGTCCATCCATCCATCCATCCATGTGTCCATATACTCCTCTATCTATCAGTCTGTTGATCCATCCATCCATCCATTCGTTCGTTCATCTAGCCAACCCTCTGTTCATTTGTCTATCCATCTATGCATCCATCCATCCATCCAGCCATCCAACCATCCACCCATTAATCTAGCCAACTCTCCCGTTCATCTGTCATCCATCCAGCCAACCATCCACGCATCCACCTACTTATCCATTCACCCAATCAAGACTACAGCAACTCATCCACCTATCTCACATTTTCCACATTTATTCAATGTCCCACTGCTTGTGGTTTGGTTAGAACCGATGGTCTAACTGATCGGTTCTGGTTTGTAGATGAGGAAGGTGTTTGCCACTAGTATAAGTGTTGTAGTTCACTGTCTATGCCTGTCTATAAACAGAGATTAATCCAGAGAGCTGCTTATAGAAATAACAGAAGACTAGCAAAAAATAACACATTATGTATGATTGTACAATACAAAAAATTACACGTCTTATAGTTAAATAAATATCTGTTATTTCCATGAAGTAACTATTAAACTCGTTAAATTTTATTCTGCAGATGAGTGACGTGGCAGCAGGGGGCGCTACAGTTTTCCCAGATGTTGGAGCTGCAGTTTGGCCCAAAAAGGCAAGACTCATCTTTCACTACTTTCACACTATATATTGAATTAGCTAACACTAGTTATTATATTACTTCTTATAAGTGTGTTAATTCGTGTGTGTGGTGTTGCAGGGAACAGCAGTATTCTGGTATAACCTGTTCTCCAGTGGGGAGGGAGATTACAGCACGAGACACGCGGCCTGTCCCGTACTGGTGGGCAACAAGTGGGGTGAGTGTGTTCTTCACAAAACTTCTACTTGAATCCACCTGATTTACAGTCATACATTTTAAAGTCTGAGGGGGAAAAATACATTTTAATTCAATTTACCTCATAAATTACGTTTACGGTGAGTCGAATGAAAGCTTTAAAAGTGCAACATGAATTGAACTGAATTTTTTTCTAGAGGAAACCAGACACTTGTTAATTGGTGGAACAATCGCATTGAAAGAAATAGAGCTTATGTAGAAAAATGAATGACAGAACACAGGTTCTTGTGGACATTATATATGGGCTGACTTGTTTTTGAGGTTTGGCTTAAACTCATTCAGTACAAGTGTCCAGTAAAATAGTCTAGCAGAAATAAAATAAAATAAAATAAAACCCCAGACCCCCTGGCTATCCTTCCTGGACCCCACTTTGTCCAACTGGTGTAAGGCGTCTAGATTTTTCTGTTCCTTTCCTTCACGATATTTTTCTCCTTTCTCTCATTCCAGTGTCGAACAAATGGATCCACGAGAGAGGGCAGGAGTTCAGGCGACCCTGCAGCCTCAGCGAGAAAGAATGACGAACAGAAAACGTTTCCTCCTCCTCCTCCTCCACCTCCTCCACTCCTCCATCCTTCACACCCTCAGTACACTGACAATCTCTCATTTTATTTGCTCTTTAGTTTTAGAGCGGCCATGAGTCTGTGTTTCATATGTAGAAAAGGTCACCATTACACAACACACACACACACACACGCTGAGAAATGTTCAGCGTTACATGACAACAGATTTAACAGCTTGAAACAGTCTAAACTTTAACCACTGAAGCAGCCAAGCACTCCAAACATAAAACAAATAAAGGAATAAAGGAAAAGCAGTGTTTATTTAAGAGTTTAACTCTGACCAAAGGAGCCATTTTATATACAGAAATAAATCAGGGTTTGAGCTTTCAACCAGACGTCCAGACATACTTACAAAACCAAAATTCCTGGCGTGACCAAAGTTTTTTTTTTCTTCTCTGTTACTGGGTTTCAATTTTATTTATCTGAAGAGGTCAAAACCTTTATATGTGTTTTTTGTGTCTATGGAAATGTCTTTTTTTTAAAAAGTTTCATGTTTTCTATGGAAATAAAAAATAATGTGCCTTCCATGTGTCGAATTTCTATCCCTTATCCTGTTTAGAAACTGAATGCTGTAGTCTTGAATCAAATTTTATATATATATATATATATATATATATATATATATATATATATATATATATATATATATATATATATATATATATATATATATATTTTGTGATTACTTTCCTATAACAGAACGTCCCAACGTTTATATTCCTTTTATACTGCAGTGATTTGGCAATGATTATCATTTATATAAATTAAAGAATGACACATCCTACTTTTTATCTATTTATAGTTACATGTTGTTACATAATGTTGTGTGACATCCTCAAAACGTAGGTATTTTCACTTACATTATAGCTGCTATAAAGTCTATAAAGTTGATTAGACAAAAAACACTGTGCATCTTTTTGAGAAACAAAAAAGTGTGAATGTCTCAGTCCTAAAGATTTTCCTGTGTCAAAAAAAAAAAATGACAATGGAGACTCCTTCCATAAACGTTAAACACCTGACCAATCAGAATCGAGAATTCAACAGCGCAGTGGTGTGAAGATGATTATGTAGCACCAACATTTCCACAATTCATGATTTGAGGTTTGGATACAATGAGCAGTCCTGGTGTTCTGATGTACCAGACGGAATCCAGATGTTTTTTCTCCGCCAAAACAACAACAACAACAACAACAACAAAAACCCCACCAAATCTTTGTATCCAAGGGTTAATTTTTGTGTGGCTGCTTTCCCAGATCCCAATACGACTCTCTAAATTTAAATATAAAACATGTAGAATGCTAATCATGTGGAATCTTGCGTTAGATCTTCGGCAATGTGTGAGATTGTGTGAGAAGGTTTGAGACAGTGTGAGAGTATATGACAGCGTGTGAGAGTGTGTGAGACAGTGTCAGAGGGTGTGAGCCAGTTTGAGAGTGTGTGACAGTGTGTGAGAGTGTGCAAGGCGGTGTGAGAAGGTTTGAGACTGTGAGAGTGTGTGAGACAGTGTCAGAGTGTGTGAGACAGTTTGAGAGTGTGTGACAGTGTGTGAGAGGGTGTGAGATGGTGTGTGAGAGGGTGTGAGAGTGTGTGAGACAGTGTCAGAGTGTGTGTGACAATGTGAGAGAGTGTGTGAGAGAGTATGGGAGGGTGTGAGAGGGTGTGAGACAGTGTCAGAGTGTGCGTGACAGTGTGAGAGAGTGTGTGAGAGAGTATGGGAGGGTGTGAGAGGGTGTGAGACAGTGTCAGAGTGTGCGTGACAGTGTGAGAGAGTGTGTGAGACAGTGTAAGAGGATGTGAGAGTGTGTGAGACAGTGTGTGAGAGGGTGTGAGAGTGTGACAGTGTGTGAGACAGTGTAAGAGGATGTGAGAGTGTGTGAGACAGTGTGAGAGGGTGTGAAAGTGTGACAGTGTGTGAGAGTGTGTGAGACAGTGTCAGAGGCTATGAGAGTGTGTGAGAGTGTGTGAGACAGTGTGTGAGAGGGTGTGAGAGGGTGTGAGACAGTGTCAGAGGCTATGAGAGTGTGTGAGAGTGTGTGAGACAGTGTGTGAGAGGGTGTGAGAGGGTGTGAGACAGTGTCAGAGGCTGTGAGAGTGTGTGAGACAATGTAAGAGGATGTGAGAGTGTGTGAGACAGTGTCAGAGGCTGTGAGAGTGTGTGAGACAGTGTGTGAGAGGGTGTGAGAGTGTGACAGTGTGTGAGAGTGTATGAGACAATGTAAGAGGGTGTGAGAGTGTGTGAGACAGTGTGTGAGAGTGTATGAGACAATGTAAGAGGATGTGAGAGTGTGACAGTGTGTGAGAGGGTGTGAGACAGTGTGTGAGAGGGTGTGAGACAGTGTCAGAGGATGTGAGAGTGTGTGAGTGCCCTCTGGTGGGCAAGGAAGGAAGTTTCAAGGATGTACTTTTACAAAGTTTTAGCTGAATAAATTTCAGGGATTTGCACTTTGTTCTAAACTTGATTGTTGTGATCAAAACATCTTTATCAGTGTCCTGCACATCTATATCCGTGTCCTGTCCTCATCTAAAAGTTGCAAATGATCAAATTACCAGTTCTAAAACTGCTTTTGCAATCAAAGGATCATCAACCCTTACAGAAAACATCATATGGGAATAATCACATAATTTACAAAATGTGGCTTTTATACAGTTTGCATGTCACATAGTAATTTGAATTGAATTAATTAAGTAATATTGTGTAATTATATAAAAAAAAGTATTCTTGAAAATTTCTTGAGTTTTCTTGAAATTCTCTTGAATTGTACAAGGAAATGACTTTAATTTTTTTGGCAGACCGACTTGATTGCATTTTGTAAATATTCAAGTTACACTGTTTTTAAATATTCCACACTAAGCAGGTGAATTGGTAATGATTGGGTATAAAAGGAACATCCACCAAAGTCTCAGTCTTTGCAAGCAAGGATGGGTCGTGGCTCACCACTTTGTGCCAAACGTTGTGAGAGAATTGTCAGTCAGTTCAAAAAGAACATCGCTCAATGCAAGATTGCAAAGAATTTAGGTCTTTCACCATCTACAGTGCATAATATTGTGAAAAGATTCAGGGAATCCGGAGAAATCTCATTGCGTAAAGGGCAAGGCCGGAAACCACTGTTGAACTTGAGTGACCTTCGGGCCCTCAGGCGGCATTGCCTGAGAAATTGTCATGCTACTGTGATAAATATAACAACATGGGCTCGGGAGTACTTTGGAAAACCGTTGTCACTTAACACAGTCCGCCTCTGCATCCAGAAATGCAACCCGAAGCTCTATTATGCAAGGAGGAAGCAACACATCAACTCTATGCAGAAACGCTGCCGAGTTCTCTGGGCCCGAGCTCATCTTAGATGGACTGAAAGGCAGTGGAAACTTGTCTCTGGGAAAAACCGACGTCGAGTTCTCCTTACCAAAGATGAAAAAGACTGCCAACCAGACTGTTATAAGTGAAAGGTGCAAAAGCCAGCATCTGTGATGGTACAGGGGTGCATCAGTGCCCACGGCATGGGTGACTTGCATATGTGTGAAGGTACCATTGACACAGAGACGTATATTGGGATTTTAGAGAGACATATGCTGCCATCAAGGCAACGTCTTGTCCTTATCCATTTTTAAACGGATAAAAACTATGTGTCATTCTTTAATAAATACAAATTCTAACTCTGCTTCAACACACCACCCTGTCGTTATTATTTTCCTATAACACCACATCTTCAAAATAAAAGTAACTATAAATGGATAAAAAGTACAATGTATCAATCTGAAATAAATAAATAATAATTATAATAGTTGGCAAATTGCTGTGGTGCTGTTATATACAAAGAATAAAACATTTTGGGGAGTGGTTTTATAGGAAAATAAGTAACTGCGCAGTAATGTCACTTCCTCACACCACCCTTTCCTGGATTATTTTCCTAGAACACGACCTAATTTGGAAAGACCGGCTTTATTTAGTGATTGTTTTTCTTTCTGAAAAAGGTGCTTGTGTCTTTTACAACACTCTAAGATGAGAGATGAGAGAGACAGAGAGATCACAGACTCTTGAAGGAACGACTGTTCATATCTGCTATAACGTAAGTGATAACAGGAACTGCAGATGTTAAATGTAAGAACTTTAAACGTAACCATAAACGGATAAATAATCATTTTTATAGTTGGCAAATTGCTGTGGTGCTGTGGTATAGGAGGAATAAAACATTTCGGGAAGTGGTGTGTGGTGTGATAGGAAAATAAGCAACTTTGGGATGGTTGACAATAACTTTGCTTCATCCCACCACCCTGTTCTTGATTAGTTTTCTATAACAGCACAACACCGAGTGTTTTATTCTTTACAGATCATTCATCCATGATACTTAGTCTGAGAAGACTTTGCTTAATGCTTGTTTTTCTTTCTAATAAAGTTTAAAAACATTTAATGTGTGTGTGTGTGTGTGTGTGTGTGTGAGAGAGAGAGAGAGAGAGAGAGAGAGAGAGAGAGAGAGAGAAGATCACGTGACCTGTGGGTATTAATTGACAGCTGCGCCGGTGCGCGCGTGGCCAGCCGGTCGGGAGGACAGCGGGAGTCAGAGAAAGAAGAAGATCAAGGTCTGAAAACGGAAAACCAGACTTTATATACACTCGAGGGTTTAAAGAGCTGTTACACAGAGAGAGAGAGAGAGAGAGAGAGAGAGAAACAAACTAACTTAGGGCAACAAATACACGTGAGCGCGCGCGTACCGGAGGAAAACGACATGATTGAGATGGAGAACTCGGTACCGTACGATAACGGCTTCTATCAGGAAGAGTACATGATGCAGGAGGATGAGTGGGACCGAGACATGCTGCTGGACCCGGCCTGGGAAAAACAACAGCGCAAGGTCACACACACACACACACACACACACACACACACACTGCATGTTGCTGACATCACAATACTTTAACTTTAAGTCGCTGGTGTGGTGATTTCACTGTCTGGGAAACATTTTGTACTATACAGTGGAGTCCAAAAGTCTCAGACCACACTGATAATCTGGGATTGTTTTTTTTTTTTTTCCCCCCATTTAAAATTGGAAATAAACAGAAGGTTTCAGAATTTTGAAATATTTAAAACAAAAATATTTAATATTCAAGATTTCTTTTAAATGTGAGCAAACGTGTGATTATAACTGCTGCGTACAAAAGGTTTGTATGGATTTGATCTAAAACAGATCATAATGTTTTGCACAAACTTGTGGAGTCCATCCCAGCTGGAGTGCACACTGAAATACTCCTGAAACTCCTAAATACTCTTAAATACTCCTGAACTCTGAAATTCATGTAAATATTTCGTAGATTTCACTTTTCACTCAAGTTGTTGTCAGTAATAGAAATTGTAATGGAAAAAACTGTTGTATTAAATTAGAAAAGAATGCAAAACAGAAGCACTAGTGCTCTCAGGCTTTTGGACCTCACTGTACATCTTTAAAGCTTTACTCTGTTTATGGTCCAATTACATACCTCACAGTTTGTTTAACGGTACACTATATCCACATTATCAAGTGATAAATACATACTGAAGGTTCAAAAGATAAGAGCAATGAGGAAAAGTACAGTTTGGTTCGCTTATTTCTGAGAGCGCACCAATTTTTACTGATTTATTTATTTATTTATTTATTTAAAATGTCGCTTCAATCCCAGGAGATATTTCCATCTCCATGTCATTGTGTCGCATGACCTTTCATTCCCAGGAATCCCTTAAAGGAGTATTTCAGTCCAAATCAAATGAACAGAATATCCCAAAGTGTGATCATCCAGCCACCGTATGTTTAGTCTCTGATGTTTTCGCGTCTTTATTTCTGTACCGGAGCTACGAGGTTTATATACGAAAAAAGCTCCTGTTCTTTCAAATATACACTCTTAGACGTATAAAAGTACCAAACTGAACTTTTAGTAGTTGCCGGCTTGGTAGAATGAAACTGAAAAAAACTAAAAAGCTGTTAGTGAAAATAAAGGAACAGGTAAATTTAGCGCTTTGCTAATACGTACTACATACCTGAAATGTCATTCAGCTCGCTATTTGTCCGTACGCTGTTTCATAAAAGTGTTAAAAACCATAGCCGTGCACTATATTATCGCCTCTAATGTACATATCCACCTTTAAACCTTCATCCTTTTGGTTCCAGCTTCAACGTGGAGCTACGATCGTTTTTTTTTTAGCTCCGCGACACCCTTTCGTCCATGTTTTTAGACGACGCCGTTCCATACAGCGTGAGAAACCACGTAAACAAGGCTTTTTGAGACTCCGAGACACTAAACGACTCGACACGAGTGTGTGATGATTTAGACGTGCGGTTTTCAGGATGCTAAACTGTACCTATACCTTTTAGCGTCTCATATTTGTTAGCTACACTAGCCTCATACGCAAAAGCTACTACTTTTTTTTTTCTTTTTTTTACAGTTACTGAGAGTTTCATGGAAATTTTTCAGTTTCTATTCACCTGTTTCTGTGAATGTTATAGATTGTGATGCTATTTGGAAAAAAAAAATATATATACATCACTGTATATCTCCTGAAATAGCTAAAAATCTTTGCTTTGTTTTAAAGCTAGCAAAACTATGACTGTCTTGGTTTATTCACTAGCTGTCGGGTATCGCTGAAAAGGAAAACAGTTTTACAGAACATAACCCGTAACTAGTCCTTTTTCTCAGATCGGCCTGATTAAAATAGGGCAATTGTGTGGAAAACCACCCAATCTGGCATCATTGCTAACAATAGCAGCACTTGGAGAGGCTGAGGCGCTCGGTATGCGCTCGCTGTCAACAGATGGCTTCTGACACATGATGACGTGCTCAGGATTAGCGAGGATGCTGAGGCTAATTTTAACCTTCGGGACCAAATGGTTGTATGGGGTTTAATCCGATGTCCTTGGCGAGGAATTCCTTTGTTTGGAACAATGGTTGTGTGGTGAAGTGAGGGGGCTTTGTGCTCTAAGTACGACATCTATTGATCTATAGCACACAAAAATCTTCTCATCTGTTAATTGACGGTACAGTTTTTTTTTTTCTTTTACTTAAATGAGTGTCTTATTTTATAATTTCCTGCACTACCATATATATCCAGCATGTATTACGCAACTTCGCTGCTGAATTCTTGCTTCCGATTGGTCAAAAGGTGTTGATTAATTTTCTATAACGGCACCTCTGACAGTAGCTTTTCGCACAATTTTATATGTTATTGTTTCCATAGTAACAGCTAACTACACAGCAAATGCATGACCGAAGATTGATGTAATCTCAAGACGCTATGGTGTAAGAGGAATAAAACAAGTGTTTCTTGTTATCACTTATGTTATAGCAGTTATAAAAAATGAATCAACACTTTGTGACCAATCGGAATTGAGAATTCAACGGTGTTGTGTTGTAAAAGACAACAGTGAACCAGTGAGTCAGCCGATCAGAAACAAGTATTATCCATGATATAAATCAATATGTGCCCATCACATCACACCACACCATTCACGCTTCAATAAACCGACACGCGCTCTCCCTACGGATGAATGAAATTCTTTCCCAACCAATCCGAGTCTCTGGGTCACGGCCAGCTTCCACATCCCCGTCCCCATCCAATGCACTCGAATCCACAGCTCTCTTATCACAACACACCCCGCCAACAAGCTAATTTTAATGCCATACCTCGGCAGGAATGCGCTCTGGACTGCACTCTTAAGGCTCCATGATGACTACACCAGGTCCAGTCCTGCTTTTAATATAAAAATAGTAGACTGTTTTAACAAGGGAATGTCTTTATTTTAAGTCATATACAATATTAAATATACAAAAAAAAAAAAACCCTACTCCAAAAGTAATGAAATATGAAGTGTTTTGTTCCTGAGAATTTTGAGCAAATTTCCGATGCTCATATTTCTTTCCATTAATAGTTATTTATGTTTCCATTAATATGCTTCATGTCGTGGAGCTAGTTTCACAATGTTGCTCTGACACCAAATGGTCCAATAAATCAATTCTGGAAACAAGCTACAAAGCTAATAAGTAATAGAAGCTTGTAGTATCAGCATGAACTGACGCTGTGTGACACAGTATGGTCAGGTTGTAGGTGTGGCATTTAAATTCCAGTTTAATTTGTATATCTAGTGTTTTATGATGTAATATTATTCCACTGTTTTATGTCATGGCTGTCATGTGTAGTGAGTGACGGCAAGTGCGTAAATTTAACTTGCGCTTTATTTTCCATAATCAAAAGTCAAGACTTTTGATTATGAACAAATGTGTGAACTCGAAAAAAAAATGCATGGTAAGAGTTTGCGAATATATTATGACATAACTGGGTATAAATAGACGAACTAATCAAGAACTAAACACAGAACAGGTGAACACAATAGGGTAACTGACCAATGACAGGACAGGGGTGGAGACAGGACCAAAACAGAAACAAAGCAGAATTCGTTGCACTTGGAATAGCACTGTACACTGAGAGGATTAGTTTCTGACAATTGGCTTCAAAGTGTGTGTGATGCAAAAAAACTGGTAGCTATAAGCTACAAGCTATTCTATTACTTGTTTGCTGCTCAACAAATAGATGGACAAAAAGACTATCACGATCAGGGCAGGCAAATTCAAAAATACATATTTATCAGAAATCTAGGCAAAAGGCAAGAAACACGATCAGGCAAAAGGGTCATGGACAGAATAGCTGTCCAAGAAACCACAGTGCAGAACTTATGAGGTTGCAGACAAACTGTAAAGCTTTGCATCTAATGAAAAGTCAATGTGATTTTTAAAGCGTGCAAATTAGAATTGGGTGAGATAACCAAAGATGTTAGTCAGAATTCAGGGGAGTGCGCCCTCTGGTGATCATGAGGGGAAATGTCCGGGCTGGATGTTTCAGTCATGCAGTCAAGTTGGATAGCTATGTGCCTTAGCTAAATGGACAAAATCCTAATCAAGCCATAGTCAGGATCTTTAAATGTGATTCCACCCCCCCCCCCCCCCCCCCCCCCCCAACCTTTCACTGGTCTTAAACCTGCGGTTGAGATACATTCAAAGTGGTCAGTGGTGGCTTAACAGTTAAAGGCTCTGGGTTACTGATTAGAAGGTCAGGGGTTCAATCCACAGCCACAGCGCTGCCTCTGTTGGGGACCTTGAGCGCAGCTCTCACAATGTTTCTGTCATCAGCTGTTTTCCTTGGCCGACCCGTTCGGCGTCTGTTGCTCAGTACACCAGGGGTTTCTTTCTTTTTCAGGACAATCCAAATTGTTGTATTGGCTATGCCCAATGCTTGTGCGATGCCAGATTCAAAATGGCTTGCTTTTCTCCCATAGACAACTGATCTTCATGTTGGCTTATCTTTTTTAAAAATTTTTAATTTTTTTTTTTTTTTACCAACAAATAGTCTTCACAGGTGAAGCTGAAGGCTATTGTTGTTTAAACAATCAATCCAACAGGACACACCCGGGTAACAAGAAACACCTGTCAGTCACATGTTCCAATATTTTTGCTTGCCTACAAATTGGGTGGTCTGATACAAAATGTGCTATGTTCTATGTCATTTAACACGTTTCTGCATCTAAATACCAGGAAATAAAAGCTGAAATTCTAAACTCTCTTTGACCTCAAACCCGAATATCTTCAGTCTACAACAGAAACAAATGAATTGGACTTGCCGTTCCAATAGTTTCAGAGGGGACTGTACATGCCTTAGCTAAATGGACAAAATCCTAATCGACTAAGCCATAACTGGAATATTTAAATGTGATTACCTCCCCTTTCATTAATTTTAAAATGCAAGAACTTTACTTGTGGTTAAGATACATGCAAAATGTCAATAGCGTTGTGTAGGGCTTTTGCAGACTGCACACACAAATATACAAATGGATTGCTGATATGTCCTAATACAGTCCTTAATCATGCTCTTGCTGACATGGTTGAATCCTTGACACAGATCGGTCCAGTATTTGATTAGATGGAATGAAATTTACTTGAAAATTGCTTGGATACCTGAGGGTTTAGTCCATAAGAGTGCAGAATTTCACAGCACAATTGCGATTTGATCCAGCGTTCTTTTCACACTTTAAAATATTTTAGCAGAAACGATCTAATTTTGATAAATAATAAGCGATACGGCCAAACGTTTGTGGACACCTGACTATTCCAAAACCATGGCCATTAATATGGAGTTGGTCCCCCTTTGCTGTTATAATAAGCTCCACTCTTCTGGGAAGGCTTTCCACTAGATTTTGGGGTGTGGCTGTTGGGGATTTGTGTTCATTCAGCTACAAAAACATTAGTGAGGTTGAGGTCAGGCGCTGATGTTGGGATGTCGAGGAGGCTCCAGTTCCAGTTCATCCCAAAGGTGTTCAGTGGGCTTGAGGTCAGGGCTCTGTGCAGGACACTCGAGTTCTTCCAAACTTTACACGCCATGTCTTCATGGAGATCGCTTTGTGCACATGGGCGTTGTCATGCTGGAACAGGTTTGGGGCCACTTAGTTCCAGTGAAGGGTGAAAATTCTATACAATTGTATGCTTGAATCTTTGTGAGAACAGTTTGGGGAAGAACCACGTATGGATGTGATGGTCAGTCCATTAGTTTTATGATCGGCCCACCCATCATACAGGTCAACTACAGCCATCTGCTGCTCTGCAGAATGTATTGGCAATGGATTGTGTGTGTTTGAGTGTGTGTGTGGGGGGGCTGGTACGAGTATATGTTGCTGATAAACTGAGATCCCGGTCTCTGAGCAACAAATGTGAAACCCATATATATACATGATGCTTCTACGTAAGTCAGGAGAAGGTCAGGTATTACTGGAGAGCAGGTCAGAGAGACCGACTAGTTCCTGGAATTACTAAAAGAAATCCCGGGCATCATGTCAAGAGGAAAGTCTGAGGTTGATTTACGGCTTGTGATTCTCCACCAGACGGGTGTGTGACTCAGAGAGGTGATGTCAGTGGCTGAACAGTAATCTTCTACCTTCAGCGTAACGCATCACTCAGCTGCACAGTCATTAGTGCTGCACAATGTATCATTTGTTATTTTAATATTTAACCACACCGATGAGATCAACAGGATCAACAGAAGGTGTTGAGAGCTTTTTCAGAGGTGAAGCTGTAACTTTAATTTTTCCAACACAGGAAAATCTGAGTTTCTCTGTAATCTGACAAGCTTGGCTGGTGAGGGTACGACCGTTTATAGCTGTTATAGCATTGAACCTACATAGAAGCTACACAGTACCTTATAAGAACCTTTTAAAGGTTCCCCAAGAGGGACAACCAAAGAACCCTTAAGCATTGTAGATGTCTGAGATATATATCTGTGTGTGTGTGTGTGTCTCAGACGTTCACTGCGTGGTGTAACTCCCATCTGCGAAAGGCTGGCACACAGATCGAGAACATCGAGGAAGACTTTAGGAATGGCCTCAAACTCATGCTTCTGCTCGAAGTCATCTCAGGTACACACATACACATTTTATGTTATATGTACGTTACATATATGTTTTCTGTGCCAATTTCCCCCCCAAAACCATACATTTTGCGCTTATTTCCCGCTTTGTTACAGGTGAGCGGTTACCCAAACCTGACAGAGGGAAAATGCGATTTCACAAAATAGCCAACGTCAACAAAGCTCTTGAATTCATCACCAGCAAAGGAGTCAAGCTCGTCTCCATCGGCGCTGAAGGTGTGCTTTCATTTCACACACTCCGGGTTCGCTGATCTCTCAGTATCTCCCCCATACAGTAGCTGCGATTGGTTCCTGTCTCAGTGACCACCTGTTCACTTCCTGTCTAACTTCCTGCTTTT
Organism: Cranoglanis bouderius; assembly: GCA_023630585.1. Taxonomy (NCBI): domain Eukaryota; kingdom Metazoa; phylum Chordata; class Actinopteri; order Siluriformes; family Cranoglanididae; genus Cranoglanis; species Cranoglanis bouderius. The sequence goes on from CM042543.1 coordinate 3,718,532, forward strand.
CAGTGTCTTAGTGCAAAAGTTTAGATTCAGATTATTTTCATACTTGATCGTATATTATATATAGATACATTATACAGTACATATTGTACAAAGTGTATGTTTTGTATGTTTGACTGCTCACACTGTACTGATGTGCTGTGTGTGCAGAAATCGTGGACGGGAACGTGAAGATGACTCTCGGAATGATCTGGACCATCATCCTGCGATTCGCCATTCAGGACATCTCCATAGAAGGTACAAAAAATAGTAATAATGCTTAGACTAATAGAAAAAAACATATTTACTGTGCAGTTATACCATAACACAACCGATATCTGAAATAAGAGACATTTAATAATGATGAATAAAATGGCTGCTGCACGTGTCCTGCTTTTATTTGGTATGTCAGTTGTACATGTTAAAGGTGTGTGTGTGTGTGTGTGTGTTTGAGTGAAGGGGGACAGGGGTGCAGTACCACCATATATAGCGGGGGCTTTATAGTGTGATGCGATTCGTTGTATGACCAGACTGAACAAACTCGAGCCGTCTCAAATCACATACTTGTGTACTATTCTGGATAGTTTTTAGTATACACACAACCCAATTTCTAAATTACAGACCGCGAGCGAATTTTGCAAACCTCTCATGTAGCTTACAAACCATCCGAAAAGCATTTTGTGCACCAATCCTCCAGATCTTCCAGATCAGGAAATCCTTTGAAATGTTAGCTCATAGTGACATCTGATATGCGGTTCATGACAACAATCATGACGACAGTATAAAGTTTTAAAAAGAAACTAACAATACCAGTCTGTGTTTAACATCTCAGTGCTCGATTATCGCTAGATTAAGTATGCGAGGCGTTATACAAGCTTGTCTGTTCCATAGTCGAATACATTCACCAGGATTTTCGATAGCTAAATGCTGTTGAAATAAAACCCATGCACTGTAGCATCACGGATCCGTAAAACAGTGACCAGCGCTGTGTGAAAGAACACGTTTCATGCCATGGGTCGCACATCGCTATTCCGATCCATTCACCTGATTTAGAGCAGCGTACGTCAGTTCAAAGAGAATGATCCAGACACGTCGTCAGTTGAACGTGGCAGTTTGTTATGAAGAACGGCAGGTTGTTGAGCTATAAGGAGTGCTCTGATGACCGCTCCGAGCTTCCCGGGTACACGCTCTCAGTTCCAGAATCGACACGGATTTATTATTTTGTACATGTACCGATTTGTTTATTTATATACCACAGCAGGCTGAATGCTCGAATCTGACTGGTCAGAAGGTCTGCACCTGTCAGATAGTCGTCCTATCGTTCTATAGCTATTGTTATAGTTATTTTGTTATCGTTATCTAACGGATAGGCTCCAGGCTTCCCGCAGGATAAGCGGTACAGAAAATGGATGGATGGATGTTATCTAACGCTATTGATTCTATAGTAACGGCTCATTCACAGGGCCTTTAGACGGCAGACGCGCCACATAATCTAATCTAAGACTAATAATCGACGGATTTTTTAAAAACGTGTTGTGTAACAAAGTGAACCGTGTGATTGTTGATGTGGTGACGTATGCGAGTAACATAAAATAACTGAGAACAGGAACTAACTTGTCTCTTGGACTTTCCAAAAAAAATTAACTAACCCTAAAATGTTAAAATGTGCGATGTTTTGTACGTTAATAAATGAAACATTGTAATCGTTGGCATTGGCGTTGTTTATCAGACACACTAGCCTAAAATGGTGATGTACTGAATCAGATTTCACTGTGGAAAAGATGAATAGTCGACTACTTTTTGGTATTCCTAGCACATGTACGTTCACATTCGGTCACACATCGAGTATAATCCAGACCATAAATACCTCGCGCTTTCAGATCTGATGTTTATAAAGCCGGATGAAACACACCAGTGTACTTCAGGATAGCTGTAACAAAAGTAGTATGAATTTCAGCAGTAGGCAGGAAGCACAGCTGTAATTAATCATAACCAAAAAAACAATGCATATAGTTATATAAAGTATAGAGAATAAAACATTTCCCCCCCTTTTTTTTACGTGTTATGATGTTTATTCAATCTATAGCTAGGTCGATCTAAACATCATCAGTTGCATAAAACTGTCATGTAAGAGAGGAAAAGTCAAATGAATAAGACTTCAATATAATTATACATGTATTAAAGTCATGTAGGAAAACGCAGACTGTGTAAATGGCTCAACACTGTTTGCTCGTGGAGCTGATTCTTCAACACGCTGACGGCCGGCGACTGGGTTCCTTTGTGACCGTGGGAAACGGAGGTGCTGTCTTGTTTACTCTGTGTTATTTGAGGAACGCGAGTGCGAGGAGATCGACAGGCGTAAGTGGCCCGTTATAAGTTATGTGGTAAGTTATCGGGGCGCTAACTCGGGAACTCTGATGTAAGACCGCTCCGTCAACAATCTTTCAGTCTGAATAGCGAACGCAAGGCAGGACCGATGCCATGTAGAAGGTTTCACATTAGTATCACATCTTTAAAATCTTTTTTTCTGAATAAAATATAGCCAGGGCTTGATTTGAGTAAAACAAGGAGGATAGCATCCTATCAGTTATCGTCCTTGTACAGCCGTCGTTCATCTTCTAGTGGTTTATTCTGCGTAAGATGTCCGTCATCGAGACCTTCACAAATAGCAAAATAAAAACTGTTTCAGATGCTTGCAGTTAATAAAATTGTATATTTATAATCTAGTATTGCTGTGCATCTGCAAATCACGGGTTTATGTTAATACACCTGCTCTAACGTTATTGTTTCTATGGTAATACTATAAACAGGGACTTGTACGGTGAACGAGCCACATAATCTAAATCTGACAATAAACTAATTAAAAACCGTGTTTCTATTTAACAAAGGATGGAAGGAGTCTCCAGTGTCGGCACTTTGTAACAGTCGGAGGTAAAAAGCTGTATGTTTTCCAACATGGGAAAGACATTTGCGCTTTGTAGTTTCTCTGTAACATGACAAGCTGGGTTTTTTTTTTTTGGTTTTTTTGGGTCTTATTTACTTTGAGAGAGAAAAAAAGAGAAGCTGGTGACGGAACCACTGTTTATAGCTGCTGTAACGTAAGTGAGAACAGGAACTAACTTGTTTCATGGACGATTCACAACAGTAAATGTAACTATACGTTTGAGAAAGTCGTTCTTGTTCTTTAAGAAACGGAAATTTTTAATTGTTGGAAAATTGCTGTGTTATGAAAGGAAAGGAACACTCCAGGATGTGCTGTTATAGTAAAATCATCAACTTCAGGTTGGTAACAGGAACTCCACTTCATCACACCACTCCATCACTGATTATTTTACTATAACAGCCATGCCGCCTTGCGTTTTATTCTATACTTATGTAATGTTATTGAGATGATTACATTAGCTGTCTGGTTGGCTTGCTATCTAACTAACTAACTACCTAACTGATTCATGTGCAGTTTATTTCTACATAATTAGACTTTTGAGTAGTTTTCTGCTCTTTGTGGACTGGGTTTTAGGGCTTTTTTCATAGTTATTTATTTGAAGTCTTTCCATATAAGCTAGCTAACCTCTTGGGTTGGGGGTTTGAATCCCTCCTCTGCCATGTGTGTGTGCGGAGTTTGCATGTTCTCCCCGTGCTTCGGGGGTTTCCTCTGGGTTCTCCGGTTTCCTCCCCCAGTCCAAAGACATGCACTGTAGGCTGATTGGCATCTCTAAATTGTCCGTAGTGTGTGAATGTGTGTGCGATGGGTTGCCCCCCCCCGTCCAGGGTGTTCTTCTGCCCAAAGGTTCCCTTGGATAGGCTCCAGGCTCCCGTGTGATCCTGTGTAGGATAAGTGGTGTAGAGGATGGATGGATGGATGGATGGATGGATGGATGACTGCTGCTTGGTTTGTAGTGAAGTCCTACTAAACCCCATTGTTTGCCATGTTCTTTTAGAAACCTCTGCTAAAGAAGGCCTGCTCTTGTGGTGTCAGAGGAAGACGGCTCCCTACAGGAATGTTAACATACAGAACTTTCATGTCAGGTGAGTCTTATAACGCTGTACACAAATTCAAAACCCTAAGCAGAGTGAAAGCACAAGTCAAAAAGTTTTTGAACACACTTTTTTTTGGTTGGTTACATTTTATTCCAGTTTACAGACTATTGGCAATTAAAATAAGATAAGAAATTTGAATTGTTCCATATTTATTCCAAGTTGTTCCGTATTTAGGTATTTCTAATTTCGTCTAATTTGCATTTTTAAAATTCACATAATAGAGCTGAATGGAAAACACCATATTGTCCACCGTAGCTACAGCAGAAATACTATTAGATAACAGTAGCATAAACATAAGGTTTATGCTAATGCTAGTGGAGTTTTATTTGACCTTTCAACCTACACATAACTCTAATGGACTAATGGCTAGTACTTCAACTCAAGTTTACTAGAAACGACCAGAAATGTCTTTGGTAACATGTTTGACCTTCTGACCTTTCAACGGGCGTGGTGAAGCTGGAAGGACGGACTGGCGTTCTGCGCCCTCATCCACAGGCACAGGCCCGACCTCATCGACTACGCCAAGCTCAACAAGGTGTCCCGTGTGACCCCGTGTTAACCTTTGACCCCTGATATTAACGTCACTGATACAGTCTGTGAATTCTTTGAAACGTTCACATTAATGTGGAAGTCACATGAGGTTTATGCTAACAAGTGATTTGGTATGTCGTAACATCACATATGTACAAAACTTCCTCATTTGTGTATTTGAGATTCATAGAGACTAACCACTCATACTAATCACTTTTTTTTTTTTTCAGCAGCCTGTGGTGTACAGTAGGGTCCAAAATTCTTAATCCACTACTAAAAGCTACAGTGAGGGGGGAAAAAAAAGTATTTGATCCCCTGCTGATTTTGTACGTTTGCCCACTGACAAAGAAATGATCAGTTTATAATTTTAATGGTAGGTGTATTTTAACAGTGAGAGACAGAATAACAACAAAAAAATCCAGAAAAACGCATTTCAAAAAAGTTATAAATTGATTTGCATTTTAATGAGGGAAATAAGTATTTGATCCCCTATCAATCAGCAAGATTTCTGGCTCCCAGGTGTCTTTTACACAGGTAATGAGCTGAGATTAGGAGGACTCTCTTAAAGGGAGTGCTCCTAATCTCAGCTTGTTATCTGTATAAAAGACACCTGTCCACAGAAGCAATCAATCAATCAGATTCCAAACTCTCCACCATGGCCAAGACCAAAGAGCTGTCCAAGGATGTCAGGGACAAGATTGTAGACCTACACAAGGCTGGAATGGGCTACAAGACCATCGCCAAGCAGCTTGGTGAGAAGGTGACAACAGTTGGTGCGATTATTCGCAAATGGAAGAAACTGTCAGTCTCCCTCGGTCTGGGGCTCCATGCAAGATCTCACCTCGTGGAGTTTCAATGATCATGAGAACGGTGAGGAATCAGCCCTGAACTACACGGGAGGATCTTGTTAATGATCTCAAGGCAGCTGGGACCATAGTCACCAAGAAAACAATTGGTAACACACTACGCCGTGAAGGACTGAAATCCTGCAGCGCCCGCAAGGTCCCCCTGCTCAAGAAAGCACATGTACAGGCCCGTCTGAAGTTTGCCTGAATGATTCAGAGGAGAACTGGGTGAAAGTGTTGTGGTCAGATGAGACCAAAATCGAGCTCTTTGACATCAACTCAACTCGCCGTGTTTGGAGGAGGAGGAATGCTGCCTATGACCCCAAGAACACCATCAACACCGTCAAACATGGAGGTGGGAACATTATGCTTTGGGGGTGTTTTTCTGCTAAGGGGACAGGACAACTGCACCGCATCAAAGGGACGATGGACGGGGCCATGTACCGTCAAATCTTGGGTGAGAACCTCCTTCCCTCAGCCAGGGCATTGAAAATGGGTCGTGGATGGGTATTCCAGCATGACAATGACCTAAAACAAGGCAAACAAAACAGCCAAGGCAACAAAGGAGTGGCTCAAGAAGAAGCACATTAAGGTCCTGGAGTGGCCTAGCCAGTCTCCAGACCTTAATCCCATAGAAAATCTGCAGGTTGTTCCACCAGCTCGGAACAGTCCAGGAAAAGGTCCGTGAGAGTGATTTTGTGCCTCTTTGGGATGGCACCACGAGGCGTCGTTCACTAGCAGAACGCAAGCTTCTGGAGGGCGCGTCTGAACTAGCGAGTTTAGGTATGTTGGTGCAGAGCCAGTGGTGTTCGTGTAGGCAAGCATCAGTGCTTTGAATTTGATGCGAGTGGCTATTGGCAGCCAGTGCAGACTGTCTGAATAAAAAATACACCTACCATAAAAATTATAGACTGATAATTTCTTTGTCAGTCGGCAAACGTACAAAATCAGCAGGGGATCAAATACTTTTTCCCCCCACTGTAGTTGTTCATTAGGAATACAAACATCTTTTGATGATGTACTGAATCTAAACTATGGCTAGCTTTTGATTAGTGATGCATTTGGTATAATGTAAGGCA